>JALNQF010000205.1:0-72519 GCA_028456385.1 Ophiosphaerella korrae
AAGATAACTTAATAAAGTAGTTTTAATAATTAACTAAAAAGAGTAAATAGTAAATAAAGCTATCTAAGTAAGTACTAGGTATATATACCTAGTAGCTTACTAAGCGCTAACTAAAAGTAGAAAGGTAGTTAAATATTAGTAAGTTGTAAACTTACTAATATATTAGTAAGTTCGCAATATTAGTAAGTTTGCGATATTAGTAAGTTGTAAACTAACTAATATATTAGTAAGTTTATAATATTAGTAAGTTTACTATATTAGTAAGTTATAAACTTACTAATATTAGTATAAAAATAAGAGATATAAGAGATAACTTCTTTATACGTCTCTTTCTTTTTAAAGAGTAAATTCCTAGAGCTTAAAAAAGGCTCTAATTAACTAATAATACCTATTAGGTAGTAGTAGTAGTAGCTAGAGTTAAAGAAGTTAACTATTTTTAGAGTCGAAATCGTTATTTATAGAGTATAGAGCTAAGGTTTTTACTAATTTTAGTATAAAATTAAGACTTATATAACTTCTATATATAAAATATATTAACTATAAACTTTTTTTTACTACTTCTACTTTATACTAATAAAATTAAACCTAAAAGTATTTATATATAGTATAAGAGAAAGTAAAGTTAATACTACTAAGTAACTTAATAGTACTAGATCTTTATATAAGTACTTACTATAGATATAAGCTTTGTAATAAGTAGGTTTATTAATATAGGGGACCTAGTAAGCTTAATATTTATAAGTATTAGGGGGTAGGTAGTATAGAGTAGCCTTAGCTAGGAATTTAGTAGCTAGTTATAAATTCTATAATAGTAAACTAGACTTACGCGTAACTAGTTATAAGGGAGTGTAGTAGTTATAGCTATAGTAGTAGGGGTAGGCTCTAACCTAAAAAGAGTCTTATACTTACTAGCTAAAGTAAACTATTCTTACTATTTTTATACTATAATTTATCTTTAGCTAGTAGTAAAGTTTTCTAATTATACCTTAGAGGGCCTTTTTACGCCTACTAATAGCTAAAGTACTTTACTAGGTTACGTCTTTATTAGGCTCTATTTTAAGTATATAGTTAGTATTTTAGGCTTTTCTAAGTAGTTCTAGTAAAAGTTAAAAGTAGTAATTATACTTTATAAAGAGGCTTTTTTATACCTATTAATAGTTTTAGGCTTATTTAAGTAGTTCTAGTAAAAGCTAAAAGTAGTAATTATACCTTAGAGGGGGCTTTTTTATACCTATTAGTAGGTTAGAATACCTTAATAGGTTATATTTTTATTAGAGCTCTATTTTTTTAGTATATATAGAGTTAGTAGTTTAGTTTTCTCTAAGTAGCTTTATATTTTATAAATTCTTTTACTAGCTCTTATATAAGTTTATTATAGCTAGTTTAGTAGACTAGGTAGTACTATTCTATGTATTTTCTACGCTCTTTAAAGCGTACGTCTAAGATAGCTTCTACTAGGTATTTTTTATATATACTACTAGTTTCTTTATTAGTAATAATAATAGAGATTAGCTATAGTAGGTCTTAATCTAGTAAAGGCTTCTAATCTTTAGAGTATAAGAGTTTTAGAGAGAAGACTAAGAATACGCCTTTACTTAGTATTTCTTAAAGTAGTACTAGCTTATATACTCTACTATTATAGATAACTTTTTTAATAGAGTATAGGCTTACTTATTAGTAGTCTAATTTTAGAGTTAGCTAAGTAGTTCTCTAATTAGCTATACTAATATAGGCTTAGTTACTAACTTTATATACTAGTTTACTTTAGTAAGAAGTATTAGCTTAGGCTACTTACTCTTATTATACCTAGAGTATTTTTTCTTTAAAGTAAGCTACTAGGTTACTATAAGTATTAAGTAGCTTATTAGCTTATATATATTAGTTATATTAGGCTAGGTTTAGTTAATCTTTATTGTTTTTACTAGAGTATATACTACTATAAGGGTAATACTTTAGATCTATAAGAAATAGAGTTATCTTAATAGATATATTAATAGTATTATTTACTTAGAACTTAGTTACGTATAGCTAAGCTACTTAGTTATCTTACGTGTAGTTAACGTATTACCTTAGAAAGATTTCTAGGGCTTAATTTACTTACTTAGTTTAGCTATTAGTTTCTAAGTAGTATATAGTTAAGAGCTTTTATATAATATAGAAGCGTTTATATATATAGCGCTAAAATTAGTTAATAAAAGTTATCTCTTTATTAGATATAATATTTATTAGGACTTTATAAAGCTTAAAAATAGATATAAAATATTAGGTAGCTTTTTTTAGTTTTAGAGACTTATAGGAGAAGAAATAGCGTCTTTTTATAAGGTAGTAGTAAACTACTAAAATATATTTATAAATCTAGCTACTATTTTTACTAGTTAGTAAGGCTTAGATATAGTCTACTAAGATATTAGTCTAGAGTGCGTAGAGAATTAGTATAGGTTAAAAGTAACTAAGTTTACTATCTTATAAGTTCTTTATATAGTAGTAGATTAGGTATATATTATAAAATTACTTAATAGCTTAAAGTATCTTAAGCTAATAATAGTACTTATATATTAGATATAGCGTACTATAGAGTTTTTTATAGCTTACTAACTAATAGTTATAGTATAAATTAAAGATTTAGTAGTATAGATAGGTATTTAGAGAGATATATAGACGCGTTTTATTAACTTAGAAGTACTTTTCTTTTTCTAATCTAGTAGAGCTAATATTAGTATATAAGAAGTAGTATCTTACTTTATAGAAAGCTTTTAATAGTTTTTATTATCTACTATCTATAGTAGTAAATATAGCTTAGGCTACGTAGTCTTCTAAGTATACTATATCTAGTAATTCTTCTATTAGGCGTAGGTTAATAATATATAGTAAGAGTTTTAGGTCTAGTTCTCTATTATAGAGTAGTAAAAAATTCTCTAGTAAGTTTACTAATATAGGTTTTATTCCTATAATATAGTAAAGGTAGGTATATACTATAGTAGCTTATTTTAGCGTAAATCTATCTAGCTTTTATAGGTTTACGAGGCTTAGAGCGCGAATTACTATATCTAGTATAGGTTTTACGCCTAGGGCTAAGACTTAAGGGCTTAAGATAATTTAGTTAGCTCCTAATACTTATAGATTAGAATTATCTATAGGGTAATCTTATAGTTAGTAGCTTAGGGCGTCTATAACTTTGTTTATATTACTAGGTGCGTATTTAATATAGAAATTAAATTAGGATAAGAATAATAACTAGTAAGCCTAGTAGTAATTAAGCTTTTTAGTTATTATAAAAGTTTCTAAATTATAGTAGTCTATTATAATATAGATTGTATATAGACTACTTATAAGCTCTAGTTTTTATTCTTTAAATACTTAGATTATAGCTATAAGTTCTAGGTTGTAGATATTATAATTATATTCTACTAGAGTGTGTTTTTTTAAGAAGAAGCTAACTAGCTATTAGATTCTATCCTAGTTTAGTTAGCTTATTACTCTACCTAAAGCCTACTTAGAGGTATTAGTTTAGATATAAATTAGTTTTAAGGAGTTAAAGTAAAGTAAGACTATACTTAGCTAGAAAGTAGCTTTTAGTTTATTAAAAGTATCTATATATTTTTAGGTAATTATAAAGAGCTTATACTAAGTCTTTTAAAAAGGTAGCTTATCTCCTTTAGTAAGTTTAGTAATAACTTTAGACTTAATTAACTTAGTAAGTAGTAAGGTAAAGCTTAAGTAATTCTTAATAAAGCGCTAGAGAAATCTAGTATAGCCTAGAAAGGCTAGGACTTTTTTAGTAGTCTTTAGTATTTCTTACTCCTAGATAGCTTTAACTTTAGAGGGATCTATTATAATTCTTTTATTAGAGATAATTATACCTAAAAACTTAACTAAAGTAGTATAAAGGCTAGATTTTTTAGAGTTTACGTAGAAGCCTTACTTTTTTAGTTATATAAGTACTTTATAAACGTACTAGATATAGTCTATTTTATTATTAGAGTATATTAGGATATTATCTATATATATAGTATAGAAGTTATCTAAATATTCTAGTAGGGCTAAGTTAATAGCGCGCTAGAAAGTAGCTAGTGTATTAGTAAGGCTAAAGGGTACTACCTTATAAGTATATATACTAAAGTAAGTAATAAAAGTAGTTAGCTATTCTAAATTTAAGGTAATACGTAAGTAGTAAAAGGTGTATATTATATTAAATTTAGAGAATATCTTTACTTTATTTAAGTAGGCTAGTATTTCTCTAAAGAATAGAATAGAGTACTAGTCTTTAATAGTAGATTCGTTTAGCTTGTAGTAGTCTATATAGACTTATAAGCTACTATCTAGTTTAGCTATAATTAGTAGGTTATTCTTAGCTAAGGAGCTATATTTACTAATAAAGCTCTTACCTTCTATTTCTTAGATATATTTCTAGATTACTTTATTTTATTTTCTAGTAAAGAGGTAAGGTTTAGTGTCTAGGATTTTTACGCTAAGTTTAAGAGTAATTTCTAGGTTATATAGCTTATAAGGGAGAAGTTTCTTAGTAGCTTTTTTATTAAAATAAGGTATTAGGTCTTAATATAGTTAGAGTAGTTTTATAGATAGAATATCTTTAAACTTTACTATAAGTAGTAGTTTATAAAATTATATATAATCTACTTCTTTAGCTACTTTATAGTAGTATACTAGTAGTAGTATTTTATTTAAAGTAAGTACTATAAGTATATATTTACTTCTTCTAGTAAAGGCCTTAATTATATAATAACTAATAGTTTAAATATCTATTAACAAGTTCTATTTATACTTATTAGGGTGCCTACTTAGAGGCTCTATAGGAGTAGATAATAGTTTAAGTGCTAGCTTCTTTAAGGTTATAGTAGAGTAATATCTAGGTATACTATAGTATACTACTAAGGAGATTTTATTAGTTATCTAGTAGTACTATTAGTAGTAAGTATTAAGGAATAATAACGTTCTATAGTAGTAGTTAGGTTTAATAGTATAGGCTTTACGCTATAAAAATTCTAGAATAAAGTTAAATTAGCTTATATTTTTAATAATATAAGTAGAGGTCTATTTAATATTTACGCTTACTTATAAGTAGAACTTAACCTAATATATAATAGACTTAGATAGAGAACTATTATATCCTTTATAGATAATAAGTTAAAGTAGCTAGATAGTTTATAATTTTATAGTTATCTAGATAAATTTTTATTAAATAAAGTTTATGTTAGCTCTATTATTAGCTAGAGTTCTAGCTATATAAGGTACTATAGAGTCTTTACCTAAGAAGCTAGTAAATAAAAATTAGTTTAGCTTAGCTTCTATTAGATTAGTTAGTAGTTTCTTATACTAGACTATCTATATTCTATAAGTAAGTATATAAGATATAGCTATACTAGGAGTTATACTTTAGTAGTTAATTGCGCTCTTCTAGTTTATATAATCTCTAGGTTAAGGCTTTAGGCCTAGAGAACGTTGTTTTCTAAATCCTAGTCTAAGTTAAGCTCTAGTTCTAGCTCTATATCTAGTTAAAGGTTATATTTAAAGAATTAGTCCTCTATTTCTATATCTATTTTAGAGTCTATTACTATATAGGTAGCTATATAGTAGTTTATAGTATTAGTAAGTATTTTAGATCTAGTAGCTTTTATTTATTTATAAGTAGTATAGTTTAGCTTCTTAATACCTATCTTTTTATAGCCTTAGTATAAAATTATTTTAGAGTTCTTAGTTTTAATTATAGTAGTCTTTTTACTAGTTAGGTATATTCTTCTAAATATACCTTCTAGTTATAGTTAATAGTGTTTTAGTTCTTATAAAGTTATAGCTAGTTTTTCTTTAAAGTTTTATATTTACGCTCTTAGTTTAGCTCTTATAGGCGCTAGGGTATAAAGCTAGGTTTACTTAAGGCTTATATCTAGGTTATAATTATTTACTTTATTTTCTAATATTAAGATTATCTTTTAAAAATTAGTAGGGCTATTATAGATACTAGAGGTAGTACTAGTAGCCTTTCTAAGCTAAGGTTATAGCTTTTTTTAAAAGTAGATATTATATAGCTATAGGTTCTATTATAGTTTAAGGCTAATATTATTAAATTTAGAGAGGAATTTAGCTTATACTAACTAGGTAGTTTTATAGATTAGTTAATCTAGTCTAAATTTAGCTATTTCTAGAGTTTTATAATATACTTCTCTTAATCTTACTATATCTATATTACTAAATTAGTAAAAAAGTATAAAGAAATATATAAATTCTTCTTAGTATAGGTAAGTAATACTATTTAAGATAGTAAGGTATAAGTAAGCTAATCCTATATAGTAGTATATAATAATATTAGCTTAGGTTTATAAGCTAATATATTTTTTTCTATTAGTAATAAAGTAATTATATATAGACTAGATAAAGGATATAATATCTATATAGTATCTTGTACCTAAAAATTATAGAGGTTTTATAGAGTAGTCTTCTTATTCTTTATACTAGTAAAAATTAAAGGCTAGCTCTTAAATACTAGTTAAAAAGAAAGTTAAGGTAAACTCTTCTCTATTAAAGATATAGTAGCTTACTACTAGTACTTAGAGTTTAAACTCTCTTTTAAAGAAGCTAAGTTACTAGCCTTATAGTAAGATCTTAGTATAAAGTAGTTCTATATCTTTTTACGCTAGTATATTAAAGTTAAAAGTTTTTAGCTTAGTTTATTTAGCTATTAAGTCTTTTTAGTAGATTACTACTTTACGTAAGTAGTTATATTTTACTATAGCTTTTTCTTATAAAGCTTTATACTAAGTAGCTCTTTAGCTTAAAGTATTATATTACTCTATAATATAGTTATAGTCTAGTAGTAATTATACTAGGTATTCTTAGAGTTAGGCTAATTAGTTATCTTATTAAGAGAGTTATTTATCTAATTTACTTACCTTAGCTATAAGCTTCTAGTTTTATTTGTTTACTACGTTAATTATATCTTATATCTAGGTATTTATAACTACTAGGTATAATACTATTCTAGCTAGGGTAAATTCTCTAAGAGATAAGTAATTACTAGGTTTATTATCCTTAATTCCTTAGTATAAAGTTAGTAGTAGAGTATAAAATAAGGGTTAGAGCTTAGTAAACTTAGTAAGTAATTTCTTAAGTTTATTTTAAGATATAAAAACTATTCTTAGTAGTAGGTTTTTATTAATTGTAGCGTTTAATAGTAAGTTATTCCTTAGCTCTTCTAGGATCTTAAGCTTAGATATAGGCTAGGGTAATAATACTTAGCTAATGTTTAGTTAGGCATTATTAATTAAGTTGTTTAATACAGTCTAGTTATTAAAAGAGACCTTAGTAACTAGTCTATACCTTAAGGGGCTACCTTAGTTAAAGGGGGTAGAGTTTATATCTAGGTTAAATTCTTCTATAATAGGTTAGTTAGGAGTAGCTAAGTCTATTATAGAGCTATTAGCTAAAAAGGTACCTAGTGCTTATTAGAGAATTATATTAGGTTAGAAATTAAGTTTACTAGGTAGTCTTAGCTAAATAAAGGATTTAAAGTCTATTACCTATTTTCTTTTATCTTTTTATAAGGGAGTCTTAAGATATTATTAGAAGTTACTTAGTACTTTTTTTATTAGAGTAGTTAGTATAGTAAGTCTTTAAGTCTATTTTTCTAGAGACTTAGTTCTAGCGCGTATTTTATAGATTTTTTATAGTATAGTAGTTCTAGAGCGTTCTCTTAGTTCTTTACTAGATTTATAGTCTACTATTTATAGCGTATCTTTATTTTATAAGTATACTTAGTTTAAGTAATAAAGAGGTTATAAGCTAGTATTATTTTAGTTTAAGAGGCTAGCTTTTAAAGAGATAGAAGATTTTTTATATAACTAAGTTATAGTATAATAAGCTAAGTTATAGTAGTTATATACTATATTAGTATATTTAGCTATTAGTTTATAGAGATTTAGATCTTTAGCGCTAGCTAGTAAAGGTTTTAGTAGAGTCTAGAGCGCTTTATTACTTAGTTCTTATAAATTAAGTACTAGTAATTTATATAAGTTTAGAAGTCTTTTCTTTCTCTAGTACTACTACCTAGGTTTAATACTTAGTATAAGTACGCCTTTACTTAAGTATATATAGTAAGTATAAGCTAAAGCTTTATAACTTATAAAGTAGTTAAACTACTTTTCTTTAGTATATATTTCTTTCTAGAACGTTAGCGCTAGTACTAGTAAAAAAGGAGCGCTAGAAACCTTAACTAGAACTATAATGTAGTAAACTTAAGGGGCTACCTAGTACGCTGTAGCTAAAGTAGGATCTAATTCCTAGTAGTATAGTTCTTTTTAGCTAGCTAGGCTTAATTAAGAGTTAGCTATAATTAGCTATCTTATAGTAACTCTAGCGTAAGTAAGAAAGCTACTAGTATAGTTCTAGGTTATAGAAAAGCCTATAAAAGTAAAATATTTATAGAGATCTACTATTATA
This sequence comes from Ophiosphaerella korrae, assembly GCA_028456385.1. Classification (NCBI taxonomy): domain Eukaryota; kingdom Fungi; phylum Ascomycota; class Dothideomycetes; order Pleosporales; family Phaeosphaeriaceae; genus Ophiosphaerella; species Ophiosphaerella korrae. Next base: position 8,452 of record JALNQF010000205.1, read on the forward strand.
TAAAGTAGACTTTATATAAGATAACTTAATAAAGTAGTTTTAATAATTAACTAAAAAGAGTAAATAGTAGATAAAGCTATCTAAGTAAGTACTAGGTATATATACCTAGTAGCCTACTAAGCGCTAACTAAAAGTAGAAAGGTAGTTAAATATTAGTAAGTTATTATTAGATTTAAAAGAAGTTATAGTAATTTAATAAAAAGGCTTTTTTGTAATAGCTATATAAGGGCCTTATTAGAGAGAGATACTAAGGCTTTTAGAAAAGCTCTTTTTAAGTTAGTTACCTATAACTTAAAAGTAATAAGTATAAACTAAGTAGATTAATTATTCTCTCTATCTCTAGCCCTACGCTCTATTTATATATCTACAATACAGTAGTCTTAGCTAGGTCTCTTAAGATAGTAGTAAGCTAGATCCTTAACACCCCTTTATTAAAGTACTAGTTTCTTTATTGTATTAGTTATACTAACGTAGTCTATCTCCTTATATATAAGATTCTTTGTTTAATTCCTTTATTTATAAAAGTTAAGGCTATAATCCTTTTAGCTATAGTAAGGTTAGTAGCTTAGCGATTGTTATACCTATGCGCTAAGCTAATTAGATTGTAGCACTAGCTTAAGCGAGCTAATTAATAGATTCTAGGTACACCTAGAATCTATTGCGCCTCTCCGCGTATATACTATCGAGTATCTAATTATATAACTTATCTAATAGTTATAAACTTACTAATATATTAGTAAGTTTATAATATTAGTAAGTTTATAATATTAGTAAGTTTACGATATTAGTAAGTTGTAAACTTACTAATATTAGTGCGAAAATAAGAGATATAAGAGATAACTCCCTTATAATAGTATACTATATCTTTCTTTAACTTTAATTAGTAGTCTCTTATGTAGTAGCCTTTCTTACTATAGTTAAAGTACGTAAAGTCTTTATTCTTCTTCTTTCTTTTATCCTTGTTAGCGTTAAGGATTATAGGGTCTCCCTTGTTATAATTCTAGGTATAACCTCTATATTTGTTTTTCTTCTATTCTTGAAGATTATTATTAATTTGTATTACCTATTACTTTAGAGCTTCTAGTGTTCTAGGCTTTTCTATATAGATTATTTTGTATCGAATTTTTAAATTTAGTTCTTACTTAAATTATAACATTAAAGCTAACTCGTTTTATTCTATATTCTATAATAGTTATTTAAACTATAATACGTACTTTAGAATACTTTAGTTTTATATAAGCTTTTCTAGCTATTCTTTAGCCTATTAGGTAATATCTATATCTCTAAATACTACTCTTATTTGTTTAGTAAAGTATTTATAACTTCTAAAAATAGCTCTAGTTTTATCTTTCTAGGTTATTAGAGAATATATTATGTAGTTAGTCTAGTAAGGTTTATACTATCTTATTACGTCTTCTTTAAGGTATAATCTAATATATATTACTTTCTTTTCTTTTGTATTAAAGTATAGTACTTATATATCTATCTAGAGTTATACTAATATAATAAAAGGTTTTAATTTCTCTCTTGTTCTATTAAATTTCTTAAGAATAGGTATCTTTAGTAGTTTCTTTATTGTACTTATCTCTAGTCTTTATATAATTAACTCTATTTAATTCTAGCCTATAATAATAGCTTTTATCTATACTTTATTCTACTTTACGTAGTCTTGTAGTTTCTTGTTCTATATTTCTAAAGTATTAATTACTATTTTTATATTTTCTTTATCTAAGATTAAATTATTAATACAATCTTTAATTGTTTCCTATATAGTACTATTAGACTTACAACTACTCTTAGGTACTTTACTTATTAAACTTTCTACTATCGTATTAGCTAGACTATATACTACTTACGCTTTACTTCTTGTAATAACTAAATTAGTAAGGTATTATAGGCTACCTATTATTAACTATAAGTACCTATCTAGGTAGGTTAGTAAATTGCAAGGTAATAATAAAAGCTTGTATAAGGATCTACAATAACTATAAATAATAGAAGATATTTCGCAACTATCTTGTATTAGCGTTCTATAGTTAAAGGATTAAATTACTAATACTATCCTAATAATACGTATTACTACTAACTATATACTTGTTATAATCTATTAATCTATAGTTACTAAGACTAATAGATTATAGATTATCTTAATCTATAATCTACTAATACTAAAAGTCTATAGATTATAGATTACCTTAGGTGTCCTAATTATATATAGCCTCCTAGTTAGGTTTATATCTCTTAGGGTTATATAAGTCTAAGTTAATTATTATAAAGCTAATTAGTTCTATCTATAGCTCTCTTATTACTATTATAACAATTTTAGAGTAGCTATCTTAGTAATATAGCTACTTTACTAATAGAATACGTTATTACTTATAAGAGTAGTAAAGTACTTCTCTATATTTAATATACGCTAATCCTAGCTCTAATACATAATAAAATATAGCCTCTCTCCTATAAGTAGCTAATTATGTTAGTAATGTATTTATAATACGTTTAAGTAATCTTCTATTTTTACTCTTTAGTACTACTAGTAAAGTATTAGGCTATAGGTCTCTTTATAGTAGAGGTAAACCTCTAACTTAAATTATTAATTAATTCTAATATATATACTACTATTATTAACGTAAGTATATTAGAATTGCGATTAGAATATATTATTATACTTACCTAATAGCTTTTACTTTACTATCTAAATCCTTTAAGATATACTATAATCTCTTAAGTATATCCTAATATATATTATTAATAGTAGTATAAGAATACGTTTTAAGGCTATCTTTAAGATATTTATAGTACTTAATCTTAGAGTACTAATACTTATATTGTATTATAGGTTAGTTATTAAAGAATAGAGAGACTATCTAGTTTTCCTTATAATAGGAGACTTTTGTATATTAAAACTAGAATACGTTTAGTACGCGTTCTAAATATAATCTATATCTTTATACCTTAATTACGTAGCTAAGGATTGTCTTATAGTCTAGTAAGCTCCTATTACTTTTCCTAATTATTAGAATAACGTACGCTAGCCTCTTCTCTAAGTATTTAGGATATATAGGAACTATAGGGATATATTAGACGTCTACTATAGTTAGTAGGCCTCCTTAACTACTACTACTAGTAAAAAGTATCTTATTATCCTAGAATATATTAAAATTACGTTTAGATAACGTTTTATTTATTTATACTTAGTTACTACTACTATTATTACTACTAGTTAGGTATATAGGTAAAGTAAACTTATTACTAATTTTGAAACTTAGGTTAATATTAGTAGAAGTTAGTTACTAAATACTAAATAGGTTATATAGCATAAATAAGCTATTAAGTTAATCTATTATTAGAGAAAAGTTTATCTAACTATAAACTTTTGTTTAGTTGAGATAAGAATTTTATTTTTCAGCTGAAAGCGGTTAATATGCCTGTTGTGGTTTGGCGCCATCTCAACCGAGGCAAATCCATAGTCAGTTGACCTGCTGCCTCCTGTTACTTTTCGCCTCCGGACTGTTACCTTTCGCCTCCCAAGTCTGCTTTGATTGGTTCCTTACCGATGGGGCTGGAGAAAACTATTGCGTTTCATCTCCAGTCCCGCGATATGAGCAAAGCTGACGAGGCAGAGAAGGAAGCCAGCGTCGAATTACTGAAGCGCATGCCTCGCAGAGCTATGGTTTCATCACTATCCACTAGGAATTATACTTCATTCATGACAACAGCAGAAGCTGAAACGCTCATCTTATTGCTTATCTTCTCTCCAAAGGCGAGGAATACTCCAAGAATGTACAAAGAACTGTTAACCTCCAGGATTTGCGCGGGCGAACAGCCTTGATGTTTGCAGCACTCACAGGTGACGGGATTATAGTTACTAACTCCCTGGACAAGGTAGTATCAATTTGGGCCTGGCAGTAACCATGCTGACACAGTCTCAAGGAACACAGGCTTCGCACCGTACGAGGCATCTGGCACAAGATACGATAAAACTGTAGAATTGCTTCTGGGGATAGAAAAATCTGCCCGAATGCACAACGCTATGAAGAGACACTATTGAATCAAGCTGTAGAGATAAGAGGAGCTGATATAGTCGAAGTGCTCTTGAGAGATACGCGAATGGACCTTAGTAGATGTTATGGACAGGCACCATGAGTACTGTACAATACGGTACAAGCGGAGAATTTCGATGCCGCGATGGCACTTTTACAGCGTGTGCTCAAATAAATAATCACGTTCGGCACGCAGTGCAAAACATGGAGGATAATGGTAAGAACGGAAGTTTCTGCGTCAAGTTCTTGATGGGCCTACAGCGTTGTGCAGTCGATATGATCTAGCTAGCCACCCTAGTGCTCAGCCAACCGTCACCGTGATAAAGACTAACCAGTAACTGTATGGTATAACAAATTTAATATTGTAACTCTAATTACCACTTCAAATGCGTATACTTAATATTACCCTTTCTCGGTTAATCAGTTGTTTTCATCACCTTTTCTCGATACTTTCAGCCTTATTTTTAACACTTTTTACAATAGCTAGATCCAATTACATTAAGATCTAATAAACATCTATTACTCAATTCATATAAACTCTCCCTACTCCTATCACGCTACCGCTCACTCATCCCTCTCAATTAGCCCTCCACCCTCCCCAACCTCTCAAAAATCCATCTTCAACGCAATCTTCGGTCCCTCCTCCTCCCCCCCAACAACCCTCCTGCCCTCCACACCCCTCCCACTCTTCACAACCCCCTCCATAAATGCTCTCTGCTCTGTACTCAACCCCCCAACCACACTCCTAAATGCATCCTGATCCTTACCCGCAATCTCTAGCAGCCTAGCCGCTGTCTCTGGAACAGCATTTTCATCGTTCTGCGCGCGTGTTAGAAGCGCCGGGACGACGATTTTGGCCGCGAGGACGCGCTGCGCGGGGGTGGGAAGAGCAGCGATGAAGGCGACGAGAGTGTGTGCGAGGGTAGACTGGGCGTCAGTTAGGTCGTCGTTGGGCGTGGTAAGGAAAGCGAGGAGGTGGGGAAGTAGTGCGGCGGCAAGGCCGGTCTCAAAGAGCCCCTTTTTGGGAAGGAGAAGCAAGGAGCGACAGCAGCCAGCCGCGACTTTGGAGGTGAGGCGGGCATTGAGGGAGTCGATGAGGGTGGCGACGAAGCGCTGGATTAAGGGGTCGCTAGGAGAGAAGGCAGAGGGAGCGGAGCTGAGGAGGATGGTGGTGGCGAGGATGGTGTTTTTTTCGCAGGCGAGGGCTGCGTCGAATTCGCGTTGTTGGGCGTGGCGGAGGATGGCGAGGAAGCGGGTGAGGGTGGCGCGGAGTTGTTTGCTTGTGTCTTCTGTTGCTTCGGCTTGTGGCGCGAGGCTGGTGATGAAGCGCTTGAAGATCGGGAGCGCTTGAGGGACAACTGCTGCTTGGCAGGCACCAGTTCCTATTATAGAGGCGAACGTGTGCAGGATACAGGCGTGTAGGTCGGCTTTGATGATTGAGGGGAAGACTTGTGCCGCGTCAACGAGGGCAGACAGCGCTGTTGTGAGAAGAGCGATGGCTTCTTCATTAAGTTCATGCCGAGCTATCAGAAAATTAGCCATTGCAATTTCAAACAAAATGCTGGGAACATACCTTTAGAGTTACTTTCTTCGAGACCAGGCACCAAGCCGGATAGTACCAGGACGATAATCTTCGTCAGTTCAAATAGTTGATCAATATCTTCCGACAGATTTTCCTCCGCAGAGTTTCTACATGGTATTAGCACGTATTGGCTTATCCAAACCAGGGCACTTACTGTTGATCTCTTCTTGCAGAAGGATGTCCAATACACAAATTTCTCGCAATCTCAACAATGACCCGCTGCACAGTCAACCCTTCCGTCAACACCAAGCGATCGAGCATATCCATCGTTTCCGAAAAGACGACATCGCGATAAATAGCGTGACCAGATACAGAAGGCCGCAAGATCTTCTTGAGCGCTTGTAGGATTTCCAGTATCTGCTCTTTGGACGCTTGTAGATCACCTGGCCGCCCAGCAAGTGCCTCAAAAGCCAGCCCAAATAGCACGAAGAAGAAAGCCACGGGTTCATCGCGGTAGTTAATGTGATCCGCCTTTCCATTAGGCGTTGATTCAGAAAGCTCAGTCTTGCCGTCCAACGCATCAAAGACAAATTCACTATCTTCGTCGATGAGACTAGCAATAGCATCGACAAGGTTGAGCCACGACTCTTGATAGAACTATATGTCGTTAGTAAATAATTTCTAGCCTGCGGGGAGAACATACCTTTAGCAGTGTTTCTCGATTCAGAGCAGCATAGATAGTATCCAGGCTACCCGACAGAGAAGCAGACCCCCCCATCGACGACGAGATATCCGGCTCGAATCTCAGCCGCGCATACTCACGCAGCGATGCCAACCAAAGCGGAGTCAACTTGGCGATGTGAGGTTTCAAAACATCGATTAGGTAAGTCTGCTCAGCACTCGCAATCTGCAGTTCGGCCCAGGCTGAGAAGACCGCCATTTTGACCATGACTTGAGAGTTTGAGCTCAGACCCTTGAGATCACCAATGGCTGCGGTTTCACTTTCGCCTACGGATAGTCAGCCAGAGTTACTGATAATGCCATAAGGAGACCTACTTGAAAAGTTCTCTAGCGCAGAGACGAGTAGTTTCAATATGCGTCCCATGCGATCTACATCTGTTACGATACCCGTAGCGATGAATGTAGCACAGACATTGATCGCTTCAGCCGCCAATTCTGGTGATGAATCAGCCGCGAACGCTGGAGTAAGCGCTGACCCAATCTGTGCCTGGTACTGTTCTAGTAGTGTAGCTTCAGCAAAATCTGGATCAGGCGTCTTGCCAAAGAGCTTGAGAACCTGGTCGATGATCTTCAAACCACGAATCCGCAGCTGGACCACACCTGCAGTCGAGGCTGAAAAGGCAATACGAACAACGTCTGCGACTCGATTTTGCAGCGCCGCTACACAAGGTGACTCTTCCCGGAACGCGGCCTCTTTGCTAATCATCGCGACAAGTTCACTCAAGCAATCCATGCCAAACGTCCGCACCTGCCACTTGAGTAGTTCTTGGCTGACTTGTGCCGCATCGCCCGCATCCACCCCAGGGGCATTAGATGCGTTTGCAAAGCCAGCAACTTCTTCATCTTGCAGATCTGTTCCGCCCCCTCTTGGTTTGGGTTCGGCCTGCGCTTGCGCCTCGACCTTCTTCGTCTTTGTAAGGACAGAGTGACAGCGCTGGACCCAGGCCGCAGTATCAGATAGGCCGGTTTGGTGCAACCAATTGCGAATGATGTTGCGCACAACTTCGTGTTCGGGGTCTTTGTCCAGTACGTGCCACAATTGATCTTCCAAGCCTGGGTCACCGGCACGCAGGACCTCTTCCGTGTTTCGCCTCATGAGGTTGTGCAGCCCATCAACAGCCATGTCCCTGATTTGAGTAGAGCTACTCTCGACGGAGCGTTGCAAGCCCTTGACATACGCAGAGAAGTCCATATGTCCAGGTGCATACAGAGAGACATGTTCTTGACAGCGCAAACTTTCGATCAGAATCAAGCAGTCGGCCTCAGTTTTGAATAGCCCGATCAGTGTCATGATCATATCCCTCGCTTTTGCCATGTCTTGTAGATCGGGTCCAAGAACATTAATGGTGCTATCGATGCATCGTGCAATGACAGCGGGTGTGGGTAGATCAATTTCAATGTTTGAAGATGCAAGTGACGCAGACTCTTCGTTGTGTGCATCAGCTGCATATAATTGCGCCAGCATACCAAGAGTGCTGGTGACGTAGCTTGAGAACGAGAGGCCGGCGGAGTCTGCGACCCTGGAAAGACTGTCGATTGCCCAGAAGTGCACGATTGGGTGCGGATCATTACCAAGGGACATGAGGATGCCGAGGATGTTCTTCAAATGGTACCCGGCAGCCATTCCACCAAGCTGGGAATGAATGCAACCTAATGCAACAGCATAACCTGACCGTGCGTTCGGTTCTCGATTTGCTACAATCTGGTCGAAAAGATAATTCACCTCGTTAGAAGTAAGTGTGTTGCCGGAGCTGTTACAAAGTCGGCCAAGCGCTTCTCCCGCAAGGTTCCGGAGAAAGGGATCTGGAAGAATAACAAATATCTAAAGAGGTCAATGCAAGTTTTGCAGCGATGGAAGAATGCTTACATGCAATAGGTCCTGCATGACCTTTTCAACAGCCACCCCCTTCAAACTACCAGGCGCTGATCGCGTCTCCTTTACAGCTACTTTGAGCGTCAGAAGAAGTGCGCATGCCATATTGACCATCATCGCAGTCTTTCGATTGATGTCTCTCTGTAGACTATTGGCTGACAGAAACGATGTCATTTGCTCTAGAATGCTCTCTTGGATCTTGGGTGTTTGCAAAGGTAAGCATATCGCAAAGAGCTGCAATGCGGCATTGACAACTTCCGTAGCTGGCGGATCTGGGAGTTCTGTGGCATCATCTGCGCCACCAATGTATAAAGATATGGAGTCATGTTCACGTGCGCCGCATATGGGGGAGAGTAACTGCCGTACATTAGCAAGATCCAAGTCCGGAGTAATACCAACATACAGTGCGGTCGATGATAGCTTCTGGCCCATGCCTAGTTATCCAATGATGTCTCGAGCCCGTGTCATGCTCTCCGGCCAGCGGCTTCAAATCGTACCCTCTGACCAGTCCGTTGACGCCAAAGCCATGGTTATCAGCTACTTCCCAGATGCTCTCGAAACTACCTGCTGCACTAGCAATAGCAGTGCTGAATGAACTTGAAGTGTAGTTATCAGGCTCTGCAAAGGATGCAACAGCAAAGGGTAAAAGATTTGTCTGAAGCAGAACCTCGCTACTGCTCGATGGACTGAGCTGCACAAGTTTTGTGTAGCACTGAAGGACCCTCCGTCGGACCATGAGATCGAAATCATGTAATTGTAGCGCGGGTGACAGTCTTTGCGAAACATCGTCTGTCGTCTTTTTGGCAGGTAAAGTGTTTAAGAACATGGTAGTGTTTTGCAACATTGCAGCTAGTCGCTTGGTCACGTCCAACGTCAACAATCTACTATTGAACTCGAGAAACGTCAAGATGGAACCTAGCGCACACTCACGCACGTGCGTCAAGAAGCTTAACTCGAATAGGTTCCTTTGAACCATGTTATCTCTGTTGAGTGGCTTTGGAAGCGCGTTCTTCCACAACAAAAGCAACTGCGACAGATGGATCTTGACAAAATTGGGGCCAAGAGTCATCAAGCCTCCAATCAGAACCCATGCGACCTGTATTTGCGTCGAGGAGACTCTCAAGTCAGACTGACTGCTTGACTTTAGTAGTGAAGTAGCTTGAGAGAGCACTCTTGAGTTGACATCCACAGATCCGTGTAAAGGTTGAGATGTGGAAGTGCTCAGCACGGCAGAAAGACCATTTGCTAGACCGACACATTTCCGTGGCGACTGTCTTGGGCCACCGAGAAGACCCAGCTCGCGATTGACACTGTTCATACATATTGTGACGGCAGGCAGAAGCTGCAGAGGGCAGGCGAGGACAAATGAGCGAAGACAGGCAGAAGCATACACTTGCACTGTGTAGCTGGGATGCTGTAGCACTTGGAGCAGAGAATCGCGGCAAGAATCGGCGATCGTGTTGGTGGCTGATCCAAGGCTCTTGAATAAGGACGAAAGGGTGCTCAGTGCGCCGATCAATGTTTGCTTTGTGGGCTCAGGCCGTTCTTTGAGCGCTGGTGGGTAGTCTTTCAAAATATCATTGACCAGATATCTCGCGGCGTTCAATTGGCCAGATTCCCCAAGCATGTCGCGACCAATAACCGTCTCTAGAATGACTGTGACGTTCTTCCTCGCACTGAGCGTGCGATAACGGTTTTGTATCATGATGGGGCTGCTGAGGATGTCATTGAAGAGACTTCGCGCAATGTCTGCATACTTGGCCTCAACCACCTGCTCACCGAGGCCTCTCAACGTTTTGATATAGCATACAGCAATTCCAGCTCTTCCACGATTGCCCGTTCCCGGAAGACAGTATCGACTCGAAAGGAGCTTCAACATGCTTGAGACAGTGAAAGAAAGCTTCGTAGCAGATTTCTTAGGAGCAGGAGAGTCTGGCCGCTCCATGATATCATCATCGCCATCCGCGTCACCCTTCTTGCCCTTCTTTTTCATAGTCTTAGATCTCGTTAGAACAGGCATGTCTACGGTAGCATTCTCAGAATAGCTCTTGACCAGCGCAGCGCTAACAAAGGAAGCGACAGCATGTCGCACAGAAGATGAGGGACTTTCAATGGTCTTCCAAGCCACATTTTGCAGCTTATCGAAGTCGGTTGAGTTGTCGAAAAAGGAAGTGTGTCGAATGAGCTGCTCGAGACAATAGCAGGCGCCTGTCTGTACGAGCATCGACTTCTCGCCCGTGCATGCATTGCGAGCTTGCTTCCACGCATCTCTTGCGACCACCTCGTCCGCCGACGGGCCCACTCCCTTAAAGACCTTCCCTATCGCTTTGAAGAGTGTTGCTCTCAAGCCGGCATGGTTTTGTGCAGATTTTAGCAAGCGCAGAAGAGAATTTGCCGCGTGTGGCGACAGGCCTATTGCGCTGTCCCCTGCGGCTTCGAATATGGCGCCCAAGCCATGTGCTGCCGCATGTTTTGTTCGAATATCCTTGTCGCTCTTGCCTGCCGAGTTGAGCAAGCCCACGCACTCGTTGATAGACTCAAAAAGCAGCTTTCGGTCGCCCTTCTCGAATATGCCTGCAATTGCCCGTCCCAGATTGTTTCGGATGACTCGTGTGGGCGCAGGCGAGGCCAAGTTGATGATTTGGAAGATTTCCTTTTTGATGTAGATTTGGTGTGCCGAGGCGCCATCGGCATCTAATGCGGCAACATGTCGAGCGAGGTCAGAAGTGAAGGTCAGCAAGTACAGGTCTTGCTGTTCGGAGGGAAGAGCGTGGAGCTTCTTGACGTCGAGCTCGGGGTTCGTGGGGTCGCTGTTGGCGTCTTGTTCTTCAGCCATTGCGGATGAATGGAGTTGGGCTGGTCTGGTATCACGAGAGCTCTGGGTGGAGTCAGCTCATGTCGTGGGGCGCACTACCTCGAGCTCCTTGTTGTGGTTGAGGGGCCATGTGTACGGTAGATTGCGGACCTCCGAGATGGCTTTCTTGGCGAGGGTCAAGCCCAACTTTTATTTCAACATATAAATACACCAGCAATTCCGCGCACAGAACTCAATGTCCAGACTCTTTTCTCGCGCAGTGCGCGCCTCACTCTCTTTTGATGCTGCGACAAGTTGCAGATGTCGACACGCCCGGTATTTCAGCAACACACCACAATATCAATCCGGCCACTCGTATGCTCTGCGACTGAATACCCAGATATACCCACTAATTCACGTAGTAAATGGGCTTCTATCAAGCACGATAAAGCTAAGAACGATGCTGGCAAGAGTAAGCAGCGGTCGATGCTCACCCGCGACATCACGCAAGCCGTTAAGCTTGCTGGCGCAAACCCCGACATGAACCCCCGCCTTGCCCTAGCCCTGGTGACAGCCAAGAAGAACGCCGTACCAAAGTCGTCCATTGAGGCAGCCATAGCACGTGGCCAGGGCCTCTCAAGTACTGGTGCCGTGCTCGAATCGCTCGTTCTAGAAGCCATACTACCTCCCACCATTGCCGCGATAATAGAGTGTCAGACAGACAACAAACTCCGCGCATTGGCCGATATGCGATTATTGGTCAAGGAACTTGGCGGCACAGTATCCACGGTCGGCTTCATGTTTGAGAAGAAAGGCCGGATAATACTGCGGAAGAAGGAGGGCATGGGCGTGGATGAGGTACTAGAGCCTGCGCTGGACGCTGGTGTCTTGGATGTTGTCGAGGACGAGCATAGGCGGGTGGTGTTGTTCACTGAGCCGGCGCAGACAAAAACCACGGCAGAAACGCTTGCCAAAGAGCTAGATATGGAGATTGAAGAAAGCGAGATTATATACGATCCTAATGAGGATACTAAGGTGGTTCTCGATAACGAAGAGGCTGCGGTAAAGCTGAAGGAGTTTCTGGACGATTTACAGGAAGTCCAGGGCATTCAAGGCGTGTATCTAAATTGGACCAAGGGCGAGAACGTGCCCGACGAGCTGTGGGAAGAGCTGTGTGGTAAGGTAGCCGTATGATACCCTTGCATCGTGTAACCAAGAATATATACAATACAATAATGTACATATCGAAACTCCAATCCCTCAACGCCGGTCCGTGAGTATAGCGTGTCATGAATGCGACATCCATCTGCTCCATGTTTTCCAATCCTGTCGCAAGGTATCCTACTCTTCTTTTCCCCCTCCCATCTCTCTCATTCTCCTCTCCTCCTCCTCTCTCCTCCTCTTATTCTCCAGATTCCTTGTCTTTAGTCGCTCCAGCTCCTTTATAATCTCCTCACGCTCGTACGGTATTTTGTGTGTCTGGCCTGGTTTTGGCCAGAAGTCAGGGACGGTGAATCGGCCATCGAGGTTGGTTCCGAAATAGTACATGACGCTGATTGGGAAGAGAATGTACATGCCAAACTATGGTCACTGTCAGCCACGGTAGTCGGAGGATGCGCTAGAGGCATGTCTACCTTGAAGATTTCAAGATTTGGACCTCCCATTTTGAAGAATGCGATCAGGTGCTGGTTAGGTTGTGTGAAGGGACTGGTAACTTGGGCTTAGTGGAGTGATAGTAGTGGTGATAATTTGAGATTCGACGTGGGGATCTTTCGGTGATGGTTCGCTTCATACGGATTACTTATCGATAAGAGAACTTCACATGCATTATCGGCCGATAAACACCATAAATACAACATCCACCACCCCGCCAGCAACTTGTACATCAAAATTGAACAGCGTCGCAAGTGCACAATTAGGAAGCACGGGAGCTTATTGTAATCACGGGCCCTTAACCGCCCATCACACAAAGCTCGCCACTGCTGAATTCCTGCCCCTCAATGTGTAACCAAGACCTCTGTCAGACCTCGGCTCGGCTGACAACTATTTACATCGACTCAATGACTACATCTTGACAACAGCACAACACCCAATTCGACAAAATACACCTCCCACACACCTCCATCCACTCTCCCCTCAAATCAACGCAACCATGCCCTCAGAAGATGGCATCCTCGTCGAATACAAAGGCAAAATTGCCATCATAACCCTCAACGTGCCCAAGAAACTCAATGCCCTTGACGCCCAACTCTACTACCAACTCGCCCGCGCCATGGAAGAAGTCGCCTCCCACCCCGAAGTCTTCATAACCATCCTCACCGGCAAAGGCCGCTACTTCTCCGCGTGCGTTCTCCACCCCCAACCCACGCCAGCCTAACTAACCCCAACTAGCGGCGCCGACGTCTCCTTCGGCTCCATAAGCGACCCATCCTCCCTCGACGACCACCAAACCTTCCTCAAATCCTTCGCCGCAAACAACCTCTACATAACCCGCGCCTTCTATACGCACCCGAAGATCCTCGTCACGGCACTCAACGGCCCCGCAGTAGGCCTGTCTGCGGCGCTCATCGCCTCCTCGGACTTCATATATGCGGCGCCGCACGCGTTCCTGCTGACGCCGTTTTCGTCGCTGGGGCTGGTGACCGAGGGCAATGCGAGCATCGCGTTTGTGCAGCGACTGGGCATCTCCAAGGCGAATGAGGCGCTCATCATGAGTAAGCGCATTACGTGCGAGGAGCTGGTTGCTACGGGGTTTGTGAACAAGGTAATTGATGCCGGGGGTAAAGATAAGGATGGTGAGTTTCTGGAAGGCGTTTTGAAGGAGGTGGGCGAGCGCTTGGGCGACCATTTGAATGGCGAGAGTCTGGTGGGTATCAAGGCTCTGATTCGGCGGCCGATGAGGGACGCGCTCGATCAGCAGGGGGTCGAGGAGGTGTTCGCGGGGTTGCAGCGTTTCCTGAAGGGCGTGCCGCAGGAGGAGTTTGGGAAGATTGCAAGAGGCGAGAAGAAGCACAAATTGTAGCGTAGATGCGCGTAAAGATGGGGTGTATTGTATCGTACAATGTGTCTGTGTCTTTCTATCCCAACGACACGCCCTCCCCAGCCAATATCTCACCACCCAACGACTCCTGTCGCCCCCCCTCGTACACCGACGACACACCACCCGTCTTCGGCGGCGGAGCCGCCACCCGCCTCCTCTCTTCTTCCTGCCGCTGATGCTGCACATAACTCGTGTACCGCAGCGACAAAAACAAGATAAACGCGCTCACCCCCACCGTAATGGCCGCACGTCGCGTAAGCACCCACCGCAACGCCTCCACCTCGCTGCGCGCATCCGAATTCAGCGCAACCGTAATCTTGTAGTTGAGTTCCTGGATCTGATCACATCACGCAGCAATCAGCCGACACGCACGTCCCAAACAGAAAACAAATGGGGGGGGAAAGACGAGAAACTCACCATGCCTTCCATACCCCTCTGCTCCATCCGCACAGCCATCTTCCGATCATCAAACAAGCCCTTGACCTCGTCCCTCAACGCCCCCGTCTCCTGCCCCAACCGCTGCCCCAAAATCTCCACCTCGTGCGCCAACCCGTTGCGCTCCCCCCTCATCCGCTCCATGGCCGCCTTCCTTGCATTTCCAATCTCGGTCGCGAGCTCCGAACACGCGGCGCGAAACAGGTACGATTCGTTCTCGACGTTGGACTTGGAGACGAGGCCTGCGCGCGCGAGCGCGAGGTTCGAGAGCAGGATGGAGCGCACGGCTTTCATGAGGAGAGTCGATTGCGCGGGCGTGTAGGACGCTTTTTGGAGTTGGAGGACGAGCCCGTAGGTGTCGAAGTGGTGGACGTAGGGTGGGGTTTTGAGGTGTGGGGGGCGGTCTTGTGGGCCGGGCATGTGGAGGACGCTGTCGAGGGCGGGTTTGGGGGGTGCGGGCGGGCGGGTGGGCGTGGGCGCGACGTTGTTGGGTGGGTCTGTGGGTGCGGCATTGTCCTGTGGGCTTGGCTGTGGGGAGGGTGTGGAGGGCGTTGTTGTTGCGGTTGGAGGATCGTCTTCGTCTGGGTCTTCAGGGGGGTCGGGGTTTTTTGGCTTGGGTGTGTCTGGTTCTGTTTGACTTGCAGTTTCTCCGTCGCGGAGGTGTGGTGCGGGCTCGTGTGCTTTGCCGTAGCGCTGGGGGATGGATTCTTTCGCAGTGCGGGGCGTAGTCGCAAATTGTCGACAAGACCTCCGCGGGGGTGTAATTGATCGAGCTGTACTGTCGCGGATTGTCGCCGTGCAGATCCGCGCTGTACTCGCTGGTCTGAATAGCATAGGCCATAGGAATGGCAGTTTTGGAGCTGTCATCTTGTACTTGTTAGGAAGGAAGGAGCTGGGAGCCGGCGGGAATCGTTAGAGTTCGGCGGCTTGTGACGTCGGATCTGCTAACTCTAATTAGACGTCGAATCCACCATCCACCAGTCACCCATGTCCACTTTCACTGTCAACACACAAGTACCTTGCATACTAAAAGTAACTATATCGTGATCACACGCTATCTATTCAAAACCTCACAAGCGCAAACAACATATCCTACAAGATGCTCCAAGCCCGACACCCGAGTACCGCTATGCGCACGCAAAAGCCTCACCAAAACCGAAACTTTTCACCAGAGCGAAACTCCCATGTAGCACTCTACCATATACACGCCGCCTGCGCCGCAAAATAAACAACTAGACTTTTGTGTAGTGCCACCCAGTAAATAGACAAACTTTTGATATAGAGAGCGTCAACCAGCCCATAACTAAATAAAACACCTTCGTGATGCGCTAATCAAGGATCGTGCGAAGAGCTACTAACCGAGCTCCGACTATCCGTAACATGCGTGACGATGCTCATGCGCTGAAAGGGCGAAATGCCGTTTTGCTCGCGCGACGGCGGGCTAGACTGTGGTTGACCGGGGCTCGCTGACGACGGCGACGCAGCAGTATAATCGCCAACACTACCGCTGTATCTGTCGCGCAGACGCTTAATCTCGCGGAGTCGGTTGCGCCATGAGGAGATGGACTCGCCGTGTTCGCGAGTATACCATACGCCGGAGAAGACGCAAGCATTGATAGCAATTAGACGGCAGTATCCGGCGAGATGTTTGCCGCAGAGAATCTTTGTTTCGACCGCGGGTGAGATGTCGGGGAAGTCGGAGCGGGAAATGGCTTGCACTTTGTAGTAGCGGTTCCTGCCGTCTGGGTCAGAGTCTAGCCGGCGGTCGACAAAGCTCGCCCTTGACTCCGGCGATATGACTATGTGAACATAGTTGAACGCCGAAGGAAACGTGTCAAAATTATACGGTAGGCCCGAATCGTTGAAGATTATATTGACAAAGTCATTGCCAATATGCTTCTTTTTGTTTGGATATGTCATATCGTCGTCAGGATTCGTTGGCATCATGGTGGTAACGTGGAAGACGAGCTCCATGCAACGGTCACGCCAACAGTAGGTAAATTCACCATCAGCATTGTCGTGCGTGTCCAAGCCACCCGTGTTGAACGTCGCATCTTTCAGACGCCGAAGCGTGCCTAGATCGCTGACAAAGGCAGTGTAGGCCGGCGAACCAATGTTGTTCATAAAAATGTCTCGCTCTTTCGTCTGGCCTTCTGCAATGTAGATCACACCTACTTTGTAGCTGTCTACGGTAGCAATCTTGTCGAAGAGTGTAATAGCCCTGCGGGTCATATCGTCATCTGGAAGGGGCACAGGTGGATTTGATAGATCCAATGGCGAGTAAAATGATTGGAAAATGTCCTCTGGTAAGACTCCAACGTATGAGTCTGAGTAGAAGGCCTCGGACGCAAGCCCAACAGTGATTGGTACTTGGTGGTGAGGCGGTGGTGCAATTAGTGGTCGAATTGCCAGGAAGCGCGTCCCGCACTGCATTTATGTTAGGACCGTACACTTTTAAAAGATGACACGAGACTTACAGGCCGACGCGTTGTGACGAGAGACGTCCCAGTGCGTGCAGCTGTCTCTATCGAAACTAGCGAGTTCCCCACAACCCAAGTCTTTCTCCAGATTTCACCATCACCAGGCTTTGCGAAGTTGTCGTCGCGCACCGTTCGGTCTCGATCCGTATAGGCTACCATATTCATGATATCCAAGATGACTTGGCCTTGCTCTTCCATGATCTGCCTCCCAGAGCTGTCAGTATAGTACAGGTTTCTCGTAATCCAAGGTATTTGCTTCGGGCGGTCCTCCATCTTCAAAGCCATAAACCAGAAAGTGATGACGTGATATGCGAGTGAATAGAGGTACTGCGGTAGGTCTTCCTCGATCGTCTTCGACTTCTTCACACTATGATCCGACGATCCAATTGAGTCCTTAGATATACCGCTGTGCCGCAAGGTCTGGTGTCTCGCCTGGGTCAAGCTCGTTTGTGTTGAGCGGTCGCGCTGATCTCGAATGTGTTGCAAATACCGAAAGCACACGCCAAATACCAACTTGAACTCGTCCTCGCGGAAGTTTTTGTACAGATCGGGAAGGCGTGCCAGAGATGTGAGAAACTCCAATATGTGTATTGCAATGGCCGGTTTCGTGATAATTTGGGACATCTTCTGGATAATCGTGTCAAGCGACTTACTGACCGAAAGCGGAAGCTCAAAACAGCATACAGATAAAGCATGGATGCACCACTTTGACGTTCTATCCCATTGGACAATGCCTTGGAGAAACGATTTGACGAGGTCGTCCTCCTCGCTCTTCTTAAAGTACTCATGATAACTGAGAATCACGGTCAAAACGTGGAAAAGGCAAACTGCAACATCTGCTTTTTTAAGGAGTGTGTGTGGTGGTGGTTCATGGAAGCTTGCGTTGCGCACCTGCTCACAGAGAACGTTCCTAAGCATTCTGAGCTGGACTACGCAACTTCGCACCAAAGCTTGATTGGATAATTGTGGTCCAAGATGGACAAGCACATAGCTGTAGACTTCCCAGTCAGCCGGTCTTTGAAGCAGAGATATAATTAGTTCGAGCCATAGTGTTATCTCCATATCCAGCACGTCATCGCTGAGCGGATATTTGCTCGCATCAATATGGGAGAAAACGACCCTGCTCGGGCCTGGAGCAGGCTCTTCTGGCAGACCTTGGGGTCCAGGATACATCCAAAGAGGCGGGATTGGCTTCGGGGCACGCCCGGCCCCGATAGTAGAACGTCCTGTATGCCGGTTGATAGAAGAATGGGGGCTTGATCCTGAGGTCTTGCGTTGTTCGCGCCACGAGGAAGACTCGTCAGATTTACCTGGATCGTTTGGCGATACATCATCTACCGCACCAGGCACTATGGCTGTCTCTTCGGTGCGACACAGTTCAGCAGCAAGGCGCTCCCCTTCTGAAGAGAAGCTTACCGTTAGAGCGTATCTAGCATCGGCGCGTAGCCTAAAGAGTAGTTTCAGGGCTGTCAGCCGTGCATCGTTGTCATACTTGTCACTTCCCGCTATTGCACGCAGGGTTTCGTACAGTATTAGTGTCTTCCGAGCAGCATTAACCACGCTGCGGGTAAACAGCTGTACGAACGCCGAGGTAATGACATTGGCGGGTGATCCAAAATGCGAGTCTCCCCTCACTGTGAGAGAGGGGGGAGGCCAGTGCGAGGAGTTGATGGCCGAGGATGGTCGCGGTTGGTCGAGCCGTGCTTTCAACAACATAACAACGTTTGAGAAATCAGGAATTGTTGCCTCATCGGCAACATGTACAGCAAAATCTACAAGCTCGTGCAGGACTTCAACGTCATCTTCGGTTTGTATGTTGTTAAGTAGTAAAGCTGCGCATTGCAAAGACACTGTGCTTCCGCAGAGAGTGTCAACCAAGCCGTACGTCTCTCGTAACGCTTGAATAGCCATAATTCGCAACGGCTGCGGCCTGCTCCCGTCCTGGATGATGCGCTCCACAATAGTATTGCAGAGATTCAGCCAGTCACCATTCGCAGGGTTGAGGTAGCCCTCGTTGGCAAAGTAACGTACTAGTTCCTCGACAGCTGGGTCCCCAAGCCGATGTGCACAGCGTAGAGAAAGAGTCATCACAGCATGGCGCTGGACAAAATCTAGTGCGTCGCTCGCAGTACCAAGTCTTGTTAGTATCTGAAAAATGGGGTCTTTTGCATCACGACGAGCGAAGTTCGGCTTTGTTGAGGGTGGCAACGAGGTACGGAAGAAAGGCCCAGACTCGTCATTTGCTGATGGCTGCGAAGGCGAGACTGCTCCAACTTTGGTATATGTTAGCATTATGAAGTCGCAGGGGAATGACCGCATACCATTGCTCGCCGAGCCATTGTTTTGAGCAGGGGCATCATTGGAGTCAGCATCAGTTGTTTTGCTCGAAGTCCTTGCACGATGGCGGTCATCGTCGCGCTCGGCGCAAGTATCAATAATATCTATAACATCGCCCACGTCAGCTTCACTAAATAAGGTACCTCTGAGTTCTGTTTGTGCCAGTACGGTGTCCACGAGTCTCAATACAAGCTCCTCCTGAGTTTGATGGGGATCTTTGATAGAGGCTTTCAGAGCGGGGCCGAGTAGAGCCAGGGGCACTTTGGGCAAGCCATTGCGCCCATCTTCAAGGACGAGACGTTCCAGCACTTGAATTGTGCCCCGGTAAAAGTTGTAGGGCTTTCGGTCTGTGCGCACAGGGCCGTCAAGGAGAGTGTGCAGCAGCGACAAGATGGCAGCACCCCCGATATGCGACTTGAACAAATTGCTGAGTGAAGTCCACGTTTCCTCTTTGAGAGAGTCGACGATCTTGTGAATTGTGCATAGAACCTCGACGCAAGGTCTCAGCACCTTTGCTGGCACGCGAACATAGGTCATGATGGTGTCAAAAAGCTTGATGCAGTTATCCATGTCTCTGATGTGCACCGTGTCCAGACAGATATCCATTGCGCGAGCCAGTATGAGCTCCAAGTCCTCATCTGTCAAGATCTTGGCATTGAATTTGCAGATATCCACGGCATATTGGAACAGGCGGGCCAGATTGTCGTCTTGTTGGGAGGGTTTGTCAGCATTTCGCTTGCCATTTGCCTTGCGGCTGGCATTGGCAGCGTCGCGACTGGCTTTGTAGCATAGATCCAAAGAAGATATAAGGAAAGGCACGATGGACGACTCGCAGGCCTCGACATCGCGGCCCCTCTTGGTAAGGGCATTGATGATGTCAAGGCGCTGGCCAAAGAAGCGGTCGGTCTTGCGCAGCGAAGCAGCGTCGAAGAAGACGTTGCGCTCGATGGGGGTGAGCTTGGGCCAGGACACACAGCTTTTGACGAGCTTGTATCCCGATTCGGCAACATTGTCTGGTTGTTCGGGAAGGAGCAGGTCGCTTGCCACGGACCACAGACCAAGCACATTTTGGACTGGATACTGCTCGAGAATGGCGCATATCGAGTCGATGGCCGCCGCCCTCTCTGGAAAAGGGCTTTGGCTGCCCAGCTGGGCAACGAGACGGTCCAGCTCGGGCGGGCCGCCTGCAATGGGCTGGGCACTGCGCTGCGACGCTTGCGATATGCGATGCAGGTTACCATCGGCTGAGTGCGGGCTTGCGGCCATGGAGCTGGAGCGAAGAGCACCCAGCGAGGGGGAGCGCGAGGGGGTGCATGTTGCAGGCGAGGCGGAGGGCGGCGGGGTGGAGCTCTTGAGGCGACTGCCCGTCAGAGAACGGAAGGCAGTGAAGAGGGCTTGGGTCGACGACCGCCTATCGGGGGTGCGAGGGACAGCATCAGACGGCGGCGACATGCAGACTCGCAGTACGGACAGCAAGCCGTATCTTCTGGCAGGCGGTCGGAGTCACGGGAGAGAGAGTCAGGGCAGGGTCGCGAGGGCGGCGCATCGAATCGGGCATGTCAGTGTGGGCAGACCATGCGAAGATGCGCAGGCAGGTGGATCATCACAATCCGGGACTGGATCTGGGCCGGGCGTTGGCGCTGGCGGCGATTGGCGGGGCTGGCTGCGGCTCATGTGCTTCTAGCCTGGGGGGTGAGCCGGAGAAAGTGAGAACAGTCAAGCCCCCGCGGCGGGTGGGTGAAAGATGTCTCGTCACCTGGCTAGCTGGACGGAGAGCTCGGAGTTTTTGCGCTAGTACCTAAGTGGGCGGCGCCTCTCAGGACCTAAACATCGCCGCCAAGGCAGGCGACCCTCTTGTTCTTGTTCTTCTTGTTCTTCTTCTTCTACACCCTCTCCCCGCTGCCAGGCCCTTAGCGACTTTTGGCCCGTCATCATGGCCGACATCTCCACCCTCTCCCAGCTGCTCGAGGCCAGCCTGGATCCGCGGCGCAACAAGGAAGGCAAGTATCTTTTGGTGTTACCGTTGCTGCTACTGTTGCTGTTGCTGTTACTGTTGCTGTTACTGCTCTGGTTTTGGTTGTTCGACGTGCCGTGCTGCACTTTACCGTGCTCCATACTGACTTGTACCCGCAGCCGAAGCAGCAATCGCACAGGAGCAGGCCAAGCCCGGCTTCTCTCTGTCCCTCCTTCACATCGTCGCTTCCGACCTAGCTCCACAGACAACCCGACTGGCCAGCGCCCTCTACTTCAAAAACTTCATAAAGCGCAACTGGGCCGACGAGGATGGCAACTACAAGCTGCCCGAGAACGACGCCGTGGCCATCAAGCGCGAGCTGATTGGCCTCATGGTCTCGGTCCCGCCCAACCTGCAGTCGCAGCTGGGCGAGGCCATCAGCGCCATTGCAGAGAGCGACTTTTGGCAGCGCTGGGACACGCTCGTCGACGACCTCATCTCCCGCCTCACCCCAAACAACTCGGTCGTCAACAATGGCGTGCTGCAGGTCGCACATTCCGTCTTCAAGCGCTGGCGGCCGCTCTTCCGTTCCGACGACCTCTTCACCGAAATCAACCACGTCCTGTCCAAGTTCGGCACGCCTTTCCTGCAGACGCTCCAAAACACAGACGCCCTCATCGCTGCCTCTCAGGGCGACCCCAGAGCTCTCAAGGAGGCATATACCACTCTCGATCTGGTCATCAAGCTCTTCTACGATCTTTCGTGCCAAGACCTGCCCCCCGTCTTCGAAGACCATCTTGCCAGCATCGCCGGCCTTCTCCACAAGTACCTGGTCTCCGACAACCCTGCGCTCCACACCAGCGACGATACCGAATCAGGGCCCCAGGAATATGTTCGAGCTGGTATCTTCGAGGCCCTCATGCTCTACATCCAGAAATACGAAGATGTTTTCGGCCCTCACCTTGGCCAGTTCATCGAGAGCACCTGGAGTTTCCTCATGACGGTTGGGCTTGAGACCAAATACGACATCCTCGTCAGCAAAGCCCTCCAGTTCCTCACAGTGGTCGCCTCCACGCAACACGCCGAGAACTTCAACAACCAAACCGTACTGGTTCAGGTCATCGAAAAGGTCATCCTACCCAACCTGACTTTGCGCGAGTCTGACGTGGAGCTGTTTGAAGACGAGCCGATCGAGTTCATCCGCAGAGATTTGGAAGGCTCAGACAACGATACCCGCCGACGAGCTGCCACAAACTTCCTCCGTCAGCTGATGTCTCGATTCGAAAGTCTGGTCACCACTACCTCGCAAACCTACATCAATGCCTATCTTGAGAACTATGCCAAGAACCCTTCCGAAAACTGGAAGTCAAAAGACACTGCCGTCTACCTCTTCACAGCAATAGCTGCCAAGGGAACAGCAACTGCTGCTCAGGGCATCCTCAGCGTCAACGAAAACGTCAATATCCTCGAATTTTTCACGACACACATTGCATCCGACCTGCAGTCGGCAGATGCGGAGCCCATCTTGAAGGTCGATGCAATCAAATATCTCTACGTATTCCGAAGTCAGTTGTCGCCCGACCTATGGCGCGCTGCATTCCCTCTCCTCGTCAACCAGCTGGGCAATAGCAATTATGTAATTCACACGTATGCGTCAATTGCTGTGGAGCGTGCTCTGTTCATGACAGATGCCAACAATCAACCAATAATTCCACGAGCGGACGTTGTCGGCTCGTCCAAAGACCTCCTAGCCCATCTATTCAAGCTCATCACAAAGAACTCTGCCCCGGAGAAGATTCAAGAGAACGAATTTTTGATGAAGTGCGTCATGCGAGTCTTGATCTTCATACGGGACGGCATGCTCCCTATCCGCGAAACCATATTAAACAACTTCATTGGTATCGTCAAGGTCATAAGGCACAACCCCAGCAACCCCCGGTTTCAGTACTATCTCTTTGAAGGTATCGGAGCCCTGGTGCGATTTGCCGCTCCCAAGCACCCACAAACATTCGAAGACAGGCTGTACGAACCGTTTGCAACTTGTTTGTCTGAAGGTGTTGACGAATTTTCGCCATACATCTTCCAGCTTTTCTCAGCATTGCTCGAGGCGAACCCTTCGGTAGGATTGAGCGAATATTATCGAGCTCTGTTTACCATCATTCTCCAGGGCGCAGTTTGGGAGCAGCGAGGCAATGTGCCAGCTCTCGCCCGATTACTCACTGTAATGATTGCTCGTGACGCGCAATGGATCGTTGCCGAGAAGAAATTGGAACCCATTCTTGGTATATTCCAGAAGCTAGTTACCACCAAGGCGCATGAAAGTTATGCCTTTGAGCTGATCGAATCCATCATCGCCAACATCCCACCCCAGAATCTCGAGTCATACTTTGTCCTGATAATCCAGCTCATGTTGCAACGACTCTCCAACATGAAGACTGAGAACTTCCAGCAACGGCTGATTGCATTCTACCACTTCGTCTCGGCGCGACAAGATAAGGGTCTCGGTGCTGATTTCTTCATCAACGTCACCGATCAAATTCAGCACGAGTAAGTTTTCTTTTCCAAAAAAAATAAAAACGAAAAAAAAAAACACGTGATTACGCTAACATTGGATTAGTGTCTTCAAGCCCATCTACCTAACAGTCATTCTCCCAGACACCCAAAAGCTCGCGCGCCCAACTGACCGCAAGACCGCTGTTGTCTCCTTCACCAAGACTCTCGGCGACTCGCAGGCCTTTGTCGACCGATACCCCAAAGGTTGGACGCTAACCACCCAGCGCCTCATCGAGCTACTTGTCAACCCCCCTGTCCCTACCACCGCAGATGACATCATTCCCGATGCGGACGTCGACGAGCTTGGCTTTGGCGTTGGCTTCACCCAGCTAAACACCTGCAAGAAGCCGCCCCGCGACCCATTCCCAGAGATTGTGGACGTCAAAGCATGGGTTGGACAGTACTTGAAAGACGCGAACCAGAGGCACGGTGGTAGGATTGTGTCAATAGTGCAGGAGAGGCTGGATGCAGACAGCAAACAGGCCCTTGCCGAGTATTTGCGGTAACTGATAGATGACAGGGCATGGTAGTGGGGAGTATTGGGGATAAGATTTTAAAGAGCAAAAGAGGATGCATATGATACCAGGATTGGGTGGAGCGAGTGGCATAGATATGTAGATAGAATGAGATGAATATCGGACACTTACCGAGTCCACATAAACCTACAGAGAGGGTATGCAACATGCAATCCATATCAACCACACAACTTACACCTCCCCATCCGCAATCTCATACCCAATCTTACTCACTCCCTTCTGCCTCTTAATCCCCCTCACGACTACCCTCCCACACTCCCCCAACCGCCTCACATGCGTCCCCCCACACGCATAACTCCCCAACCCCCCAATCTTCACAACCCTCACCTCCCCCTGCCCCTGCCCCTGCCCCTGCCCCTGCCCCAACCCCTGCACACCCCCCAAACACTCCCGCCCCGCCCTCTCCGCCCCCCAAACCTCCACACACACCTCATGATCCCCACCCACCAACCCATCCACCACTTCCTGAATCCGCGCCTTGGCCGTCCCAGGTATCAGCCCGCCGAACTCGACCCACGCTGCGCCCGGGTAGTGCGACGCCTTGCCATCTACGATACCGGACGGCAATTCGCCCAAGGCCACGAGCGTGTTGACCGCGAGACCCAGCGTGTGGCCCGCGGTATGCAAGCGACTGTGCAGCACGCGCGCGTCCACGTCCACGCGCTGCACGCACGCTTCGCCCGCGGCAAACCTTGCTTCGCTGGCGAACGTGCCCATGTGCAGGATTGCCGGGCCTGCGCTGCGCACCTGGTGCACGGTGAAGCGCGCGGGCGTGTGCGCCGAGGCTATGGTGCCCGTGTCGGACGGCTGCCCGCCGCCCTGGGGGTGGAAGATTGTGGAGGGCGTGGTGAGGATGTAGGTATTTGTATTTGTGGTTGGGTGCGGGGGTTTGAAGAGGGATTGGGTGGGGGTGGGCAGGGACGCGAGGGGGTGGGTCGAGGTTATGGGGGCCGTGTGGGTATATTGGTGGCCTGATTTTTGGTAGAGGGGGTCTGATTTTGCGGATAAGGGGTCTATGGTGATGGGAGATTTGGTGTTGGTGGGTTTTAGTCGATGTTACTGGTGGTGGTGGTGGTGGTATGTGAGAGAAAGTATGGATGGGAAGATGTGTGGAAGTGCTTGGTGGGAGAGGTATACATGTTTTTATATATATATATATATATTTGGCATGTTTGATGTACAGGTGGGTTGGTGTGGATTTTTTATAGTATATGGAAACTTCGAGATGGGAAATGCGTAGATGTATGATGTAGATGCACGCCCAACCAAGTACATACGCTTTACCGCTTTGGGAAGGTATATTTATCTCTTTTACGTTTCGCAAGTAGACCCAATTGACTGGCTGTGGAGACACAAATTCGGGAATAAGAGAGTTAAAATCTGGGAAATGTCTATCAGATTTCTGCAGCTTCCCTCTCATTGCGTCCAAACGAGTCTAAGCTTGTACATTTTGGAGTAGGTCTTAGATTAACTCTAGAGTATATATTATGAAATGATACACAGTAGCATATATGAGGCTGATACCTTCGCGACCAATGCTTATCTAGGTATCATTACTGATATTCTTGTTTATCCTGTGCGTGCCGCAGGGTTCTTGTAATACGAGGTATGAGTTAGCGAGCAGAGTAAAGACAGCGAGTCATGGGTTGGACAGGGGACAGCCGGACTAGACTAACAAGATCTGAAGCGAGAGATTGAGCCAATCCTACCTCGGTAGAGTACGATCAACAGCGTGGCATGTATCTAGGTATGACAGAGAACGTCAACTTACGACTTCATTTCATTCCCTTGCATAAGACTGCACATAATCATGCTCGAAATTGTATGTTGCTCACAGATCATGAGAGTGCGGCCTAATTAAACTACGTTCCGTACAGGTAGCCCGCGTATATGTAGCAGCTACTGCCAGCTGGACAACGCCTAGCGCAACTTCAGCCCGCCAAGGAAAAACAACTGTTGCCTTCTGCCTTGCGCTGACGTGTCTATTTCGAAGACACTTGTTGCCTCTCCCCTCACCCCCCACCAGGACGGACGAGAAACCTAAGTTTTGTTACCTAGGTAGCATACAGCCGAGGAATCATGCTTTTCACTTCCAGATTATGCCAAGTCTGTAATAGTACCTTACAGTTAGCATTCGAAAGCATCGAAGATCGAAGCTCCAAAAAAGTGTTACACCACCTCACGAAAGAATCACTCGTTGAATCGGTATTATGTCGAAGCTGCCACCTTTGTCGCTTGATGGTGTATCATCTTAAGCTTGTTTGGTCTCCAGAACACGGAGAGGGGCTAAAAGACTTGAAAGAGGAACCCACGTCGCTTACGGAAGATGACTTTAAGTCATCGGATTTTGACTTTGCAGCATTTCCTAGCAGTCGTGTTGTTCTTCTCGAATACATGCTGGGGCTCCCTGAAACCCTCAACCTTCATGCACAGATAAAGAAATATGGAGATGGGTCCGATGGTATATTTGGCCGGATTGAATTTGTTTGCGACGCTTTCAATAATGAAAATGCCAACTCCGTTGTGCCACGGTTCTGGATCTTCCAAAATAAAGGTGCGCTTCAAGGTTGCCATATAATACCCAATTTTTCTGATCACCACGAGCTAGCATTCGGAGCTTCACCCATTACAAGTAGATTGAACGGTAGCACTGCCGCAGTCGATTGCCAAACCACTGTAAAAGAGTGGCTGAACCAGTGTAACGGGCATACTAATTGTACATCACAGCGGCAGAACTTTCTTCCCACTCGATTGTTGGATCTTACCAATATTGAAGAAGGCAAAGTGCGCCTTGTAATGTCCCGTAAAATTAACCAAACAGCACGTTATGTGACTTTGAGTCACTGCTGGGGTGGCGATGTTCCATTTCAGCTTAGGGAGGAGACTGAAGACCGTATGAAAAGCGGTTTTGAGCTACAAGAAATGCCGAAAACATTTCGACAGGCCATAGAGGTAGCCACGTGGGCAGACGGTAAGCCAAACTGCTTGGTCGATCTGAAATATATAGTGCTGACTTGTGTATATCAAAGTTCGCTACATATGGATTGATTCATGCTGTATCATACAAGGCTCAAAGTCTGATTGGGAGAAAGAGGCAAAAATGATGCAAAAAGTCTATAAACACACTTACTTCAACGTCTCCGCGGACCATTCTGTGAACAGTCATGGAGGTTGCTTTACGGACCGTCTCGCATATAAAATAACACCCTGTCCATATGATGCTTCAGGCCTAGGTCAGGTGTTCTTTCTTCCTCAACACGACCTAACAGATCCTTTGAGAGATTCTTCGATAGCCACAAGGGCATGGGTCACCCAAGAACGCTTTCTATCCCCAAGAATAGTACATTTCACTGCTGACCAAATTTTCTGGGAATGCGCGAGTTTATATGCGTGCGAAACTTTTGCAAAGGGTATGCCTCATGTGTATGACAGCGCTACGAGTCAGCATTTCAGAGTCTCTCAGAATCTGGCGCTAACAAACCAAGAAGACAATCAAGAAAAGTATGAAATCTGGGGGCGATTATGTGAGGATTACTCACGCTCGAGGCTAACGTATACTTCCGACAAACTCGTTGCGTTCGCTGGAATAGTGGGCGAATTTCAGTTATGCTTACCAAATGATACTTATCTGGCTGGTCTCTGGAAAGCAGACCTGATTTCTGGTCTGCTCTGGAAAGCCACTGCCCTAGATGGGCGTCCGATCCAAGCAAACGGTTCACACGATCTTAATGCCGATTCTTACATCACAGCCTCTATCCCTAAAGAATACCGTGCACCATCATGGTCCTGGCTAGGCAAAGACTGTGGAATCTTTTGGCAAAGGCGGAGGAAACATTTCAAGTCTCAGCCAGTCATAGCAATACTGGAAGCGAGCATCGATCTAGCTAAAGATAATGAATGTGCCGGTGACATTCGTGGAGGCCATATAAAGGTTCGAGGACTTCTCAGAGCCGCACAATGGAATCAGACAGGACATGTCGAGACCATAATCTTCGATGGCAAGTCTGAAGATCAAATTCTTGAACCGGAAGAAGACTTATCTTCACATAAAGTCGGTTCTTTCCTCATTCAACGAGATGCGGGGAGTGCGTTCCCAGTGAAAGACATATTCTGTCTTCCTGTGAGGCTGGATGTCTCGTTCAAAGCAGACACATCGGGGAGCCTGATGATTGAGGGCTTAATCCTTGGGGAAACGGAGGAAGAGTGTAAGTATAAACGACTGGGGTATTTTGAGGCAGTTGGGGAGGCGTATTATAAGGCTTTGCTTTTGGAACTTCGGCCAGCGGCATTGGAGCTTAGTCATCCATGGGCATCGATCAAATTACCCTTCAAGACATCTGCGACTGATACCCTCCCTGAGAATACTGGAGGTGGCATCCAGTATGACAAAGAATATTTCAAAGAGGCGGAAGAGCGTGAGCTCACAATAGTCTAAGTTCATTCAGGGAAAGTTGGCTCTAAGCGACGAGGAAATTGAATTCAAGTTTCTATTCTATTTTTGAAAATCTTCACAGTTCGAGATGTCAGATATCGGTATTTTCATTAAAAAAAACCTCAATACTAATAGCAAATACTGAAATGATTAAGAAGAGCCAAAGTTTTATTTCTAGTAGATCACCCACGTGAGACCAAATTCCTCATACCATACACCTGGGATCTAACATTTTTGAGCAACTAAGTCGTCAGACCAAGTAATTCGACTCTTTTTAACCTATTCGTTGTGTACTATGGGCTCAAAATTCCACTACCTAAATCGTAGAGGTCGCTAAAGAATCGACTACGGTCTTTCGAAGGTGAGAATTAAATTTCTGTAGCGATAAATTGTAGTAAATCTATATTTAGCTTTATTTTGAAGAAGATACAGTATAACTGTAATTTAAGGTTTATCAAGCCTGAGGTTTGAATGGTTGCGCATTTCATAGACTATACTGATTTGTGCCACATCTACGAAGGCGCCAACGCCCTGAAAGGCACGGTAAATAATCCTGGTCTGAATTAGATACGTCGAACCTCTTCTCCAGAAATAATTGCTTGCAGTTGTGTCATCGATTGAACCCCCCACGACTATCAGAGGAAGCGAAGAATATGAAAAGTGTGGATATCATACACGACTTGCAACCAAAGTAGTTGCTAAGCATTGACCATATTATCGTGAGACCTATGTATACCACTCATATCGACTGAGTTTCAACACTGTGACGAACCCTATATCGTTCCGATATCGCCTTAACAGCACAAAGAGCTTACTGCCGTGGTTATCTCAAAACTGTGACAAGCCCGTCATAATCTCTATCTTAACAGCCGTCAGGTTTAGCAGTAGGGTGTACAATATTGCTATCAACATCACGACAACTCAAACATGATTTTGAGTTTGAAGATTATTGAGAAACGAGCAGGACATTCAATCATAACCCCCCTGCACGGTACGCTGACGTGCAGAACGTTTAAAAGAGCATATTCAAAGGCGTGAAAAATTTGCTCTTAGTTTGGAACACTAGCTGAGTTTAATTTCGAGTAAGAATTTCTCGCGGTCGGAAGACATAGTCGTGACTAATCAAGAGTAACAAAGGGATGTACAGCGCCCTTGCATCTTGACACACGCACCTGCACCCGCACTTGCGGGCTATATAACCAAGTTAGTGGTGAGCTCTAAGCTTTATCAAACATGACTTCAACGCACGCTTTGTAGAGTACTTTTCTTGGAGGTTCGCGATGCGCTAACAGCCAATGCTTCCTCTATCGCTGGCCCTCATATAGTGTCTTTTACAAGGCTTCAATTGCGGTACAACATGAAGTAGATAGTGGCGTAAAGGGCTGTTCAGAATATCATATCTTCTCCTATTCATGTGAAAATAAAATAAGAAGCTGTGTAGTTTTATATTTTGCAATGGAATTTCGACAACAAAGGGAAGGAGAAATTAAGGATCAACACACGGGTAGGAGGGTAGCTCTAGTTAGGCCTTAGATGGCTCTACTCACCATGTTGCATAGGCCCATGGTTCCTCATAGTAGGTATGACGTCTGAATCAAGTGAAATAATATCGAGTGCACTATGGGAAGGCGTGAGCTGATGAATATTTGACCTATCTAGGCAACCGAAATCATATGACCTTTCTCATTTCATGGCATTATAGAGGGTATGACACTCCAGGCCACCGCGAAAGGTTTGGATCCCTGGATAGCATTCTGATAAGCTCCAACATAAATCTCAGCGCACGCACCTACCGGCAGGTTGTCCCAAATTACCTGCTCAACGTTATTCTTCCTATCCGGTTGAAGACGAATCCCCTTCGATCTGGCATTACCGCGCCAATACTCCCATCTTTTATCGATCTTGCAAGCAACGACAAGATTCAAGTCAATCTGCAACACAGCGCCTGGCTTATCCGTATAAGCTAAAGTGACCTTGAATGTAACAGTCTTAGCGACGGCTTTCTCCTTCTCATCTAGGTAGTTGAGCATCGGGATTACCTGCTTCTTCCATGCGTCTGTCCGCGCTGCATAACCAGGTTTTTTATTTGGGTTCCTCAAGGTCGACGGTGGAAGAACGAATGGATCAATTTTTTGGTTGCCTGTTGTTTGCCAGAACGCGTTCTGGCTGATGGCTCTATGAGAGGCTACCATGTCGACTCGCCCGAAGCCTTGAGCTGTGCGAGGCTGGCCTTCCAGATATTTAGCACCATTGATGAGAATAGCCTTTAACAAGGAAGCCTCGGGCCTTTTATCATGGGGATATCGTCCACAGATAGAGGCAACGCAGCCGCTGACGAGTGTTGTGGCCATGCTTGTTCCTGACATATACGTCCATTCACTTTCGGGCCATTTTCCATATTGTCGATCTGGGTCAGTCGCAAGTCTCGAGGCAGTTGATAGAATCATGCTACCTGGTGCAACTACATCTGGCTTCATTCGTCCGGCCCTCGTTGGGCCTCGACTGCTGAATGTTAAGACTTCGTCTGGGTTGCCATGGTGCTTTCCACTAGCTTTGTAGCTCATTTTGTCATCGGTTCCTCCCTCATTGCCGCAAGCTCCGACGGTGATACAATTCTTAGCCGCAGCCCAGGCTTCAATATGGGCGCCTGTGTTAGACATCTCATCCCCGTCGTTGCCAGCTGCGAAGCAAACAATCATGTCCTTGTGATCCCATACAAAATCGTCCAACCCTCTTGCGTCGTCCGTATACTCCAGCTGTTTGCTCCATCGCGGGCCCCAAGAGTTGTTTTGAATTCGCGATTTGTGGTCGTAGGCAGTGTCGAGTAGATCAGGCAAAGTTTTTCTGAGTTCTCCCAAAATGGAATTTCACCTTTTTCGTTTGCCTCGCCATCAAGTGCTTGCACTATGAGCGAAGCCTTTGGAGCTGTACCTTGAATCAATCCACCTACTTGATTCGACTGTGAGCAGCCCAAAACCGAGCCGCAAACGTGGGTGCCATGTCCATCATAGTTTTCAGTAGTTTCTTTCTCCACTGCAATCAACTCAAGAACTCTTCCTTCGAATGCTGGATGCCCATCTTTTTTTCCCTTGTCAAATCCTGAGTCTGCGACTGTGACAATCTGGCCTTCACCATCAAAGATAGGCTCCTTCATATACCTTCTATCAGCTTGAATAAAATTCTCCAAGCCAATCTCCAAGCCAAGAATCCTTCGTGCGACATGGTTAAGTTTCTTCACTTTGACAGCCTCCTCAACCGCCCTAACATAGTTGAAGCTAGCTATCTCTTCCAACTGGTCGCCTCTGACAGTCATTCTGATAGTTTTCTTGTTTCTAATGATGGTTTTAGGATCAACGTCTAGATTCAGTCTTTGGCAAATTTGCTCTGCAACAGTTTTGGCATTTTCTTCGTGGATTTTGAAGTCAATAGTCTGTTCCTTAGATTTGAAGTCATCCCATTCAATGTCGCCAAGTCCCGATCGCTTCATGTGAGGAGGCAGTTTTGGCCCAGGCGGAAACAATAGTACAGCTTTCAAAAATAAATGTTGTTCTACGGTCGGAAGGTCCTTCAAGCCCGTGCGGCATAGCCATGCGTTGCCCGATAAGAATTCGATGAAGCTTACATCAGACGATTGGAGATCTTGGAAATCGTGATATTTCCATGAAGCTTTGCTTTGAATGAGAATGTATTGGGTATCGTCGGAACCAGTTGCGGTATCAGCCGTAGATTGAGACATGTTAGGGTCGCGAGCTCGGTTAGGGCGTAGTTGCTGCGAGTTCTCATCTTCATGCTCCTCCGCTTCGGACTCGGGTTCCTTTGCCACGAGAAGAAGCCGTGATTCCTCAGATTCTGAATCCTGGTCTCCTTCTCTGTTCTCTGTAAGCTCTTTGTCTTCGTCAGATGACGCTTCCTCGGTTTTATCCAAGGTTTCATTCTCCTCTATCACCACTGGCATTGAGTCTTGGGTGTCAAGGCGGAATTTATTTCCATTAAAGAAGATGGACATGATTGAAGGCTTTGATGTTCAGAAGTATCAATGCAAACAAGGTAATAGGATAGGTGCGTTTGAGACAGCTAGGTATCTAGCTTTTTTAGTGCAGGAGATGTACAAAGAGCAAAGCCATTAGGTTTATATCCCCTCGCAAGGCTTCACGGAGTGCGAGAACATCTGCCACGATAGCATACGTTAGGTCTACATCATTGCCCCCAGATCTCGGCAATAGTACTACTAGCTCTAAATAATTTATGTGGCGTGCTAACATACTCTACATATGCCGATACTATTAGATTAGGGCAGCGTTGAGCACGCCGGTCAACGGATGTGGATAGTGAGTGAGATTGGGCCGCAGAAGAAAAGGTAGTACGCCTTGCCTCAAGACTGATGCATGTGGCGCACTGGGCTTGCTGACGGAGCACAAGGCTGAAGATCTCCCGTCCCTCAAAACAGCATGAACAAATAGTAGTGTAGAGAGCAAAGAATCTATGTGCTTTGGCGTCGGTATTTAAAAGTCTAGAATTAAGCAGCTCTGAGAGATAGAAGGTGCCTTTCCTAGTTGTACAATAAGAGATCATGTTCGGGCCCCAAGGGTGTATTGAAGGTATGCCGGTGCATAAGAGCATGAGTAACCAATAACTAACGCACGGCATAGGTCCAGCGCATGAGCAAACTATAACGCCACGAATACAGGCTTCAGTATAGATGCAATGCCAAGCACTATCACTAATGCCATCGTGATCACACCATGGGTCGGGATTAATTATATCTGGATTAACGCTATGTATGTGTTCGTCATAGTTCTAAGAAAATTACTGAAACCTTTAGCTGCATTATACAAGACTCTCGTGAAGACTAGGAATAAGGGGGTAGTCAGATGGACTAAATCTATTCCACATCTTACCTTACCATCTCCGCGGACGACACTCCAGATACACAATCTGGCATTCTTCATCCGCGCAACCCGCTGAATGGTCACAGCCGTTTCCATTCAAACCTAGTCTCTCCTTATGATAAGCCTACACCGGGTTCATTCTATGGTAACACTCATCGATTTCTCTCGGAACACACACGAAATTCAAGTGGGCTTCCCGTTCCCAGGAACCGCGATTTATTTGTTGCGGGATCGAAGACGCGGACAAGAAAATAGAAACCTGTTTCCTGAGTGAGAGGGGCTGGATTCTTCAGGAACGTCCCCTGTCACGCAGAATATTCCACTGGGGCGCTCATGAAGTATCTTGGGAATGTAATGGAATGGTTGCTTCTGAACGCAGCCCTGCTGGCAAGCCATCCGACAGATCGTGAATAGGCATACACGGTATCCTCCGCTCATTTCAAAACGTCGATGATGATTACGATATCACCGATCAAGTCTTAGGGGAATCCTGTGAAAAGTGGCATGATCTCGTGAAATAGTTCATGTCTAAGAAGCTGACTGTAATATCGGATCGTTTACCCGCTATTGCTGGTCTCTCAAATGCTTTCAGATCATCAACTCATCTTAGACAATTTGACTATGCCTTCGGACTCTGGAAACTAAAACTGCGCTATGACCTTTGTTGAAGGACAGAAGACCCCAACAACTCAATCACTAGCGCTACGCGCAACCCTAACGTTCCCTCTTTCAGCTGGGCATCCGCAACAGTCCCTGTGGCCTTTTTAGAAGTATATTATCATGAAACATGTACAGAGAATGTAGATGTGCTGAAGTATGATGATAAAATTTTAAGCGAATGTGACTCCTGTCAACCTGGGGTAGAACTTAAAGGCGTACTATTCGAATTTAGTGTATTGAGAGAATGCCGACCTACGAACCGGTTTGACAACAGGGAAGGATCGATACGAGCTATCTTCTGGGATACGCCCGACTGGAGTGATTTCGATGGCACTTATGACAATACTTTTTGCATGTGTTTCGGTATCATCAAGATGATTGATGGCGTTGAAATACCACGCGAGGCACACAGACTTTTTGGTATACTGCTGGAAAAACGTACACGCCTGGATCCTAGAGGCCATAAAATCTTTTCTCGCGTTGGGTTTTATGCTGGACTACTTCCAGTCATGAACAATGAAAGCCTAGCAAGAGAGACGATCATCATCATTTGAAGTGTAATTGTCCAAAGGGTAAAGAGACGCAAAATTTGAACATTGATTGGATCATACTTCTAAATGCATCAAACGGGCGGAATACCCGCGGCCACCCAATCTTCGGTTTCAAAGTACTCTCGCAGACTAGTACTTTGCACATGTATACCAAGCTAAGATGGCCGTCAGCAAATGCCAGCATCCTTCTAGCTGAGGCTACTTACCTTCTCCAAGTCCCAAGTTTTCAGCGTATCTTTCTGATTAGCATTGTAGCCAAAATCCGAGCTGAATTGATACATCTCGCCGATCTCCTGACCTACTCCCCCAGGGACATGTTGATCGAAGTCCTCTATATTAGTCTGCTTGTAACTTGTTTTAGTACCCGTCACTTCTCCCCATAACTTGATCCAATCAGGCCATGTAAGCCACCCACTGGCAGCCATAATTGTCGAGTTTGCAGGAAGTTGCAGCAAAGCACGAACCCAGGGCCCTGTATCTTTGCGTGGATGGAGGTGTGGTATGAGCATATCCGGGCGTGTTGGGGACTGCATTTGGACTAAACCATCAGTTAACTTCTCAATGTTAGCCCCAATAGCCGTATCAGTACCAACGCGAAGATTTACTCACCTTTGCAAACCATCGCCCAGGCATGTAGGACCAACTGGTAAAGAAGTACCCAGTGTGCAAATAACTCGTTTTCTTCGCCAACTCCGGATACCGTTGTTGAACGTATGATGGAAACACGTCAGCTTTACTATCGAAATGCCATAGCTCTTTAAATTTGCCGTTACTCGTCTCCCTCGCATTACATAATGTGCTCGCTATAAAACCAACTTCGTCCAAACCATCAACTTCTCGGGCAACAGCATCAACAACGTTCTTCCCCTGCTCAAGTTCAAGCTCGTATGCATGTTGACCAATCGATTTTCCCTGCTCTTGTGCGGCTGCTCGATTTGCTGGGTTGAAATAGGGCTGCCAGAAATCTGTCACGCTAAAAACAAGGTTTGCTCCCTTGAATACATCCTTCAATGAAGAAGGATCATGGAGGTTCGCTTGTACCATTTCAATTCCTTGGGTGGAGAGCGTCTGGGAGGCTTTCGATTGCGTGCCTCGGGTGAGGCCGCGAATACGCCATGCTGAGTCTTTGAGAAAAGTGGAGGCTACAGAACTGCCTTGGTTACCAGTAACTCCAATAATAACAATAAGTTTCGTCATTTTTCGGCCTTTTAGAAAGCTACATGCATGAAGGGTTACACAGCGTTGGGGGTGAGTATCTTGTGTTGCGCAAGGCTGACCCCGCACACGGCCGAGGCAAAATAAAACTCTAGGTTCCTTATCTTTTAGTTATTAATAGTTAGCCAATATCCCGGCTTATTTCCCCACTAGTTGCTGCCTCGATAAGCTTCTTGCTGAATACTAGTCGGATGGCTGCTGTAAATGTGAGAAGGTTGGCGGATTGTAACTACACGCCGCTGGAAACACAGCCAATTTTCATCCTCCATCCAATGCGGTCGGCTGTATATGATGATTTATTTGTGATTGAAAGATAAAGTTTGGTTACACCAACCGGTTATAGATAATCTCATAGAGCTACCCTATTAGGAACTAGACAAATATGCAATTTATGTAATGAGAATGAATGACAAGTGACGTGTATACCTTATTCTATCTTCATCTTACCTGAAGCCTCCATGAAGGCATTTAATCCACCCACCGCTTTTTAAGATATTGTGCCTGGTACCCTCCTGGAAGTTCCTTTACCCCTGTCTTTATTTAGTTGCCATTATGTCACTGAAGTACATAGGGACTTACAGCCATCAATATCTTCAACAACGACGCGTAGGACGGTGCACTTATTCATAGCAGCTGCATTTTGGGTCTTCAAGGTCGGGCAGTTCTGGTAGCAGGGACTGTCGAGCGCACGTTGTAGTGCATCGCCTTGCCAACCAAACAAATAATCGCCATGATTCGCGTACCCGGTCCTACACATGCGCCAGTCTACAGTCAAGTGACTTTGAAGTACATATCTGTCCCCAAAGCTCCAGACAAAGGGCTGAGAGCCATCGCCAGGCCAGTCGGCTTTGTTGTTGAATTTACTCGTGTCCCAAATAACCTCGTAAAATAATTGTCCCATACGGACGGGGTGCGAGGCGGGACAAGGGCCGCCAGATTCAAAGCTACCAAACTCTTGATATGACATGTGCTGCATGTGGTCGGGGCTGTCGAGGTTCTTTCCATCCCAACATGTTGGAAATCTTACAGCAGTCATGATACCGGCAGGGCAAGGAGCCGTAGGGAAGTCCAGAGTTTGCGGGTCGCGAGTATTGATATTTTGTAGGCATGTGAAAGTGAGCTGTCTAAATCGTTCGGCTTCGGCTTTTGTACGCGCGTTAACATCACCGACAAACATACGAATCCCTAGTGAGGTATTAGCAGACATGTTATATTCATGTAGATGAGCTCCCTCAGGAACGAGTTGGACTTACAGGCTGGAAAGCTTGGACATTGGAAGTTTGTTGAAAGTTGTGCAAACCATCTTGCATATAATTGACAGTCATGCCACCGTTGACGCCGTTAAAGCCACTATTAGGTATCTGAGGTACGCGCTTATAGGTACCGTTCTTTGCCTTGAAATTACTACTTTGGTTAAGTCTTACCCTGGAACACAGGCTGAGGACTTACAGAACGGCGGTCCAATAGTTCTAGCCATTACCAATCAGTGACGCGTCATAACATGACGTCTAAACTCAATTTACTGAGAAATCTTCGCTGAATTGACCAGAAGTGCACGTTGACTCCTTTGGCATATCTTTTTCAGGTGCCATAGTCACGTTGAAAGAGTTCTGATACGGTTGAGCTTTCGTTTCTACGAAAGATATCTCTGTGAACTCACTCCTCCCAATATCTGATGCAAATGTGGCGATGGTGCCTGGCCAGGTGTGACCAACGGGTCCAGTGGATCAATAACAAGTTGAGCACATGGGAACCGTAGCAAAGCGCTAATAGACGCATGGAAGACAAGGGCAAGTAGGAGAATATCTCTCATGGTGTTTTTGGCAATGCCTGAATTTTGGAATGGAGGTGGCCTGAAGAGGCCATGATGTTTCTTGGTCTATTATACGGTTGATACCCTGAATCTCACATGGTTCAGGCGCGGCGATGCCAAGTTTATTTCCAAGGCTGGCATGTTACGGCCATGGGATTTCCAATATAACTACTGGCGGCTTCAGGACCCGGAATGTGACTGAGGAGTGTTCTACCGGGAATTGGAGGCCGGGCTTTGGGCACCCTTTTTATCACCCAATATAAGATGGTGGTCCCACATCCGCTCGAAGGTAACACAATTGTGGCAATCATACATTCTATCTCAGGCATCATGCATCATCGCAATTCCAGTGAATGACTTGGCTGGCGTTGGCTCAAAGCTGAAGTATTGATCCACAGGCCCCATATGCCAAGTTGTGCGGGCTTCAACCGCCATCTAATAAATTGACTTGGGGTCATTTCCCATTTATCTGCACTTGTTTGCTTGTATTTCCCAAGCAATGTTGGAAAATGTGATTAGTACTCGATAAAGTTTTCCTGAAGATATTTCCGAAATTAGAAAGAACTACAGCCGTTCGACTTGGTAGTAATACTCACGGATACAGCCGGTCCAATTGACGCTTCTGCACATGGACTGGGTAGAATGTTAGAGGAACAATCGTTTAGAACCAGGTACACTCCCCAGTTCAATATAGTCCCAAGCATGTCCTCAACTACAATTCGTCCTCTTCTACTTTTTTGTTTGAAAATTTCCTTGCGACTTCTTCTCTACCTGTTGACTCTATTCACTGGCAGCTACACAAAGTTTTAGTTAGCTATGAGACTATATGGAGGTATCAGCGCTGCATGCTGGATCTCTGTTGCATCAGCCGCGTTCGACCTAAATTGGGGATGTGGTGTTCTTAAAGCTCCTGAGAACGATCCCTTCGTAACAGTGACTGGAATTTTCACCATACCAAATCTATCGGGTGCGAACAGGCTATCCATATGGGTCGGCATTGGTGATAGCCTCGAGCAAAACTACGTCCTTGGTGGTGGCGTCGTTTATAACAGCACCCTGAAGAGCTTTTCAGCCTATTGGCCTGGCCCCTCAACAGACACGACCGCGACAGTCACGGTGGCGAACGGCAATTCGATTACAGTGACTATAAATACCGCAGCTATTGGAGGCACAGTAACGTTGGAGAATAAAACGTAAAACAAGAAGATAGCACGGTCCCTGTCAAATCCTTCTGGGGTAGATCCAGCGAAACTCACTGCGTTTGCCGCCAGCTGGTTCGTCCAGGCGTACCAGATCACTCCTGGTCAACTTGTTCAGACGCCTAATTACGGAACTATGTCCTTCACATCATGTAGCGCTATAACGAAGAGTGGTAAATCTGTTCCCATAAGCAGTGCTGGTCGATATGAGATCCAGGGTACTAGTGGACAGGTAAATATTTGGTTTTTTATTAATGGAGCAGTTACTTGCGCAGGACCTACAGATGTACTCCACCACCACCATTTCAAATAGCGGTATTTCTGTAAGAAGGCAGACATGAAAAATTCTGTGGAAATTGATGTATAAAGATTAGGTGGGAATGCTAGTCTGGTGTGTCCAAATACTTCCTTCATTATGTACAAAAATCGTACCACGTATTCATTCGTCTTACCCACTGAGTTCTCTGTCGATAAAAATGTGCTACGATGAGAATTGACACGAAGTAATCTTCTCAACAGATTGAATACGGTTGCACTCATAAGCTTTGGGATATAACAGCGATGACGAAAAGCTGTGCGGAATAGACGAAGTAGGTGCCAGGCGATGACGTGACGTCCGCACGGGCGCGACTTCCCCACATTTTGTCTGGACGCGTCGTACCAACCTCGCAGCACCGTGAACAAGATGCGATTCAGGGCATCAATACACAACATCAGCACATTCACCAGTACTGTCTGCCTTATACCCAAGCCAGCAATAGATTCTAATCAGATGCAGAGCTCACAGCGTCGCTCAATTCTCTCGGCCCGCTTGCCTGGGTGAAGCTCAGTGAGGAGCAAGTATGCTTCACAATCATACCCGAACAGGGCACCCAAGTATGGGCGTGAGTTGACACGTCAAATTATGTCTCTATGGTTCAATCATCTGACAATCTATAGTGTTCTATCTATTGTAAGCTCACTTTTTCGTCTTTCGTCTGACACGCAAGGTTGACATGCTGTGCAGGATTCCATTTTCGAGACAATTAGCGTTCAGTCCGCCGCAAACAATATAATAAACCTCGAAGTTCCGCTTGCGTCCCTCAACCGGGCCCTCAAGTCTGCTGTCAACGCGACCTCGGCACAGATACGTTTGACCAAGAAGGATAACATTCCCATGCTCGCCCTCACTATTGTCACCACCACGTCTTCCAACACGTATAGCGCTATTCCTACCGCGACTGCGGATATTGATGATGGCATTGGGGCCTTCATGGACAACGAGCTTGGCGGAGGCAATCGGGAGACGATTGTCACCCAAGAAATACCTATTCGAGTGCTTTCGCCAGACACAGTAGCGAGTTTGCATGAGCCAAGATGTCGAGAGCCAGATGTGCATATTATGCTGCCACCACTTATGCAGCTCAAAAGCATTAGCGATAGGTTCACAAAACTCGCGCTAGCGGACACGAAGGGCAGCAGCGGATCTGCGGCCTCGAGAACTCGACTAGAACTAGCAGCGAACATGCATGGTTGTCTGAAAATGAGTATCAAGACCGATGCAATGAGCATATCCTCCGTCTGGACCGACCTAAACAATCCCGAATTAGACCCGACTCAAATCGAAGGAGGCGAGACCGGTCTTGCCGAGCATCCCAGCACACGTATGAGGCTTTTAGGAAGTGCCGATGGACGTAGTACAGAGGGATGGGCGACGGTGAGAATAGATGGCCGCGATTGGGGAAAAGTCATGAGCGTAGGCCGACTCGGAGGAAGGGTCATTGCATGTAGGCACATGACAACGTGCAGCATGCTGCATAGTTTTGAACGAATGACACTGACTCCGAATAGGTTTCTGTCACGAGCATGCTCTCATCCTTTACGTATATTTGCCGAATGAGCACTGCGAGGAGGAATCTGTGCTGACGGTATGTCGTCCAAATCTTAACCCTACCTGACTCAACTAATTTTAAGGCAGTATTACGTCAGCTCCTACAGTGCATAACTCAAAACGCATCGGAACTGTTCCGTCGTGATCAATGATCTAATACCCCCCAAATAAGTTAATGAATCAGAGTGGAAATGTGCTCATTTATAAGCTTCAAATACCATTATGTCTACTACAGCACTTGTGGCTTTCTTCCGGATGGATGCCACGAATCTCAATTCGATTAGTGTACCATTCGCATTCCTCTCTATTCATGACGACAGGTTGCATTGCATGACCTTGAGGAACGTGCTCTCGGTACGGCTCTCGGTACGGCTCTCGGTACGGCTCTCGGTACGGCTCTCGGTACATGATGAAAGTGTCGTACAAATACTACTGAGTCTATCAGAGTATTTCAAATAGCACCCGAAGCCGAAGCCCCTATCATAGGCAGCAATCATCACCTCGGTACGATACTATGAAACATGCGTCTGCATGCGCGGAACTTGGCATCACACATAAAGCAGGAAAACAGTAATACTTAAATTTCTAAATGGCCGTTCTCATTGGTCTTCACATATAATGAGGAAAGATTTGCCGAGATCCTTAAAAATGATGAATAAGGGGGGACAGGCGTCAACATTTTAGAAGGTGGGGGCGAAAACCGTAAAACTCTCAAAGTTTGCTCAGGGTAATATTGTAGACTGCTAACAGGCAATAATCAAAGCATGCCTTATCCACATTACCTTTGCTTCGTAGTATCTTGGTAATAAATTCACCAGAAACCACACTCTCCAACAGCCGGTTGGCAGAGTAGCGAACATTTGGTCCGCGAGAGATATTCGTCCCCTTTTTTAAAACAAAATGTCGAAGCTGAGTTTCCTATCTTCTAGCTCTAGACAGCTTGCGACTTGTAGCCACTATCCTTTCCTAGAAATATGAACAGATAGACTCAGCCCAAGTGTAGGTTCAACCAAACTCTCCACCGCTCGCACACCTTCACCGTATTACAAGTTTCGAAAGCATATGCTTCAGTAGATGTCACGCCAAATCAGCAATTCTACCAACTGAAGTAACATCGAATAGCTTTGCCATGTTTTCTCGGCCTCGACCAGGTGTGGACAGGGCCCAAGAGCTCTGGACCTCGCATCACTGAGTTACCTTACTGCCCGTCGCTATCAAAACGTGCTACAGAATTTTATTCTGATAAAATGAAGCCCGAACTGGCATCAAGCAGCGAGAATGCGAAGACATGTGTGTAGATATAGGCGCAATTCCTGCCCAGGCGCAAGGAGGTAAACGATATATACAAGAGGGGCACCGGGCGAGTACAGTTCCAAGAGGTAGATGGTATATATGAGAGAAGAGCTCCATATAATGTGAAATGAGCCATTATCTAAGTCATAGATAGTGCTCAGAGTCATGTAATACCTAGATTACTTGATCTTTTTAATTCATGGCTTCACCAACCCCTAAAGCAACTATGATATACTCTACGAACTTCATAGCATTAGATATGCCCGATAATTATGTTTGATGAAGGTGGGAACCAGTCGATTATTGTATCCACACATATCCCGACACCTCACCCATGACCAAGTCCAACCATCCTAATCAACAAACCCACCTCACTCTTCCCACAATCCCTTCTACCGAACCGCAAAACTCCCAATACCCCAAAAACCCCGTCAACGCAATTCCACCCGCTCCTAACCCATCACAGCCCCAATCACCCCCTCCCACCCATCCCCACTACCACCTCAACCTATCGCCTCAACCTGTCACCTCAACCTACCACCTCAAATTATCACACCACCATCCAACACATGCCCTGAACCCAACACTTGCTATGCCCATAAACGGGGGCCGTGCTGACAGCGCACGGCCACAGTCAGCTCGCTCCCAGACCGGGTACGGCCGTTTCGGCAAGAACTGTGAACGGCAGACACACGGACTGCGCGCGGGGATGCGGGCAGTGCGAAGCAACCAGCCTGGCACGCGGGGAGGAAGAAGGCATCGGGTCGGGCTGAGCGATTGGTGTGGCTGGAGCGAGGACTCGGGGGTTACATGTATGCGTGAAGGTGTGAGACCTTTCTAGAGGGTTGTGGTAGGGATTGGGGGCTGTGAGGTTAGGCAGCAAAGGCGTTTGACGTGGAGGGTGTGGATTGATAGTAGGAGTAGAACGTGGGTGCGACGGAGAGAATTGTGGCTGGGGGCATTCGCCGGTTGGGGGCATATGGGTAATGTCTAGGATGACGTGCATAAGGTAACCTTGTAAACGTGCGGAGTGGGGGTCCGACTTTGCGTAAGTGGAGATCCGCCTTGGATGGACTCATCCGTGATACTCTACGGCGTTACAATGCATCAGTGGTGAGTCATTGGCCGATGGATGTACCTTTCCTTCGCTCTTTGTCGTCGTAGTTGTTTACCGGCATTGATTATATCATGTTTGCTAGTTCCGCTTTGGGCATATGCTGCGATTTTTTGTCTCAGGGGGGCAGGCTGAGTGTGAAGGGGATGGCTGTTCAGTAATCGTCGCTTTCAAGGCCATTGTGAAGGTTCACTGGTCGTTCACCGGCCTAACCTCGGCAAATCACAAACTAGTCTAAAACCGGGATGACTTCTGATGACCAATCAGCCTTATGGCATGCGACGAGGCTGCGGATCGCCTGATCGCCATGCAAAACTGGGGACCGAAGATAGGCGGGTCGGGCACAACGGCCAGGACGACCCCGGCTAGGAGTTTGGATCATTTGTCAGAAGGGGAACGGTCGAAACCAGAGCTAATCTTTCAGGAGAAAGACACGGGACTGAGTCGAACGAGCATTTGCCACTGCACAGCATTGTGACTCTTCACATGCGCATGCGCATTTGCACTCTTACGCCCTAGGCAACTGCAGTCAAATGGATTGATTAGTTGGCTTGATTTGCTGAGCAATGCGTTCAAAGTCACGGAGGATACCGATAGATTTGTGCAACATGGGACAGACTCGATAGCTCACGGCAAAGCCAGTCTCTGGGGTCAAATGCGTCATGTACGACTCCCGATATGAATGCGAGAAGCGAGTTTCAAATGGGAGCACCTGTTCAGCAATGAGGCTCATTACTATTGAGGTAACAATGACAAGGCTGTTATCGGAGCGCTAGGTAGTGAAGTGCGCCGGATGGAACTCTAGAGGATCAATTTGGTGATGCTATGCGACACCCATCGCGGGCCGGGAAGGGATGCCGCGCATTATCGTGAGAAGGACTTTGCTTGAACGAATGAAAGTGGTAGTAAACATGGCCAACAATGTCCAAGCAAGAAATGTACGGAATGTGGTGGACAAATGCGCACGTGCCCCTATCACCCACACATCTTGATCTGGAAAGCTTCCTGCCCCAAAATAACCCAAATGCAGACGCAGATGAGCTTAAAATCACCGCTTTGAGTGTCTTAGCGTTGCCGTCAGCTATAATTACAGCTGCGAGGTCCAATCAGCGCGTTCAGCTTTCTTTGCTCGAGCGTTAGCCAGTTTGGGCAAATGGCTGACCTGATTCTGCGGCGCAGTTCTTAGTGTCAGCCCTACCAACGCTAGATCGCGCTTATCGCGTCTAGTAATCGGATCGGGCTGTGCCTATTTTTGGCCCCCTGCGGCGCATGTGTAGCTGATGCGTGGATGCGTTCCTGCAGGCAGAGGGGGTTGTATCCTCACAGTCGGGTCGTCGACGCAAATGGCCGTACGAGCCTGAAGGAGGTAACAAGACACGAAAGAGCTATTTGTCCCTTCCTGGATGAAGACTTAGGTTGTTTCGGCTAGGCTTTCGTCATTCCACATGCGAGGTTGCCTTTAGGTGAGCGGCCTCGCACAATCTCGCTTGAGTCGGTGCGCCCATGTTTTTGGACCCAATCGTTCACAAATATTATACATAGACACGACTATTGCAGGCGAGGAAATCTGCCTAACGAGGCAGTCTTGGGTTCTTGGGACCCTGCACCCTAAT
Source organism: Ophiosphaerella korrae (assembly GCA_028456385.1). NCBI lineage: Eukaryota > Fungi > Ascomycota > Dothideomycetes > Pleosporales > Phaeosphaeriaceae > Ophiosphaerella > Ophiosphaerella korrae. Next base: position 53,409 of record JALNQF010000205.1, read on the forward strand.
CCTCGTGGTTGGCAGCATTCTTGTCCCGGCTGTTGAGTCGATTCAGGGGTCATCGGAAATCGACATGTTATCGAGGTTCCATTTCCATGTTGTCGGGTTGATTTGGTGCATCTAGCAAGCATCCAAACTCGTGGCCATCCTCCTACCTGCGTCATACCAAGATGGCTCAATCCCGATGCCGAGGGTACAGTTCGGCAATAAGCCAACGTGAGTAGGGAAGCTGTATACATTGGATATGTTTCTGACAGTTTATGCTTGTGAATAATAGTAGTTAAGGCATGTTGATTGGTCCCCAGGGCTGTTATCATTTCATATGGTCATTGTGGGGATAGGTCGCTGTCCGAACATTGATTAGTGTCTGTGCACGCCAGGGTGATGGTGAAGTTATTTTCGCCCACTAGAGGGGTTACGTGTGATCGAGCAACGACTACGCTGTTTTGTGCAAGTGACTCCTGTTGCCGGTCAACTTGCGCTCTAAACCTGCAGGTGAAGCAGCGCTGGACTTTACATGCAGCATACCAGAACACCTTTTGGGCCCCAGCTCCGGGCTCATATTCTGGCAGCGGGAGCTATACCGCTCCAAGCCGTTGCGAATGCGCACTATCGCAAAGCGGGCGCACAGCTGGGCCATGCGCGCTGAACACGACGGAAGGCCACGATCCGCTGACGGCCTGGAGGACAGCTCGCCGAATTGTTCGTACCTATGCAAAGGTGGCCCGCAATAACCGTTCCCAGTTCCTAGGCACCAACGGCGTGGCGCTCTGGGTGGAGTGGAGTTTGGCATGGCTCGTGAGATTCACGCTTCGCCCTGCGCTGTATTCCCAGCGGATCCAAAATGGTTGACGTCTGTTTTAGACGTCTGATTCGTCGCCTGATCGAGGGTTCAATCTGCTAGCCTTCAATCCAACACACGGTGCTGTAACATCGCGTCGAGGGAATGCCCCAAGGCATTGCACAGACACAGCGTTCTCCTACGCCATGGCGAGTCCTCCATTCGGATGCTGGCGCGTAGGGATCGTCATAGAGAGAATTGATGTGCTACCGCGATAATTGACTCTGGCCTGATAGCTAGTAAGTCAGAGCAGCAACCCGACCAGCGACGGCTCTCCCGTCGGCAGCATTAGGCAATACGCCTGTCGATAGCAACTACTAGGCCAAGCGAGTGTCACGGCGCTGGATCCGGGGCCCTTGCAGCACCGCGCAGGTCCTCTACCTATTCGTGGCTTGCGAAAACGATGGATGCCGGATGACTGTGTTATGCGGCCGCTTACTACCCAATGAGAGGGGCCCTCGCGCTTGTCGGAGAAGGGCCCTTTTGGTCTGGCGACGTGTGTAGATTTCTGCACTTTACGCCCCAGACGTCTTGTCCTCGACCTTGGGGGTGGGCAGACGCGTCCACTGCCTTGGGGGTGGCAGGCAGACACCTCCACCGGTGTATCGCACAAGCACTTCAAGTCCTCGAGAGATGCAGACTAGTGCCTTTTTTGCACCCTCTGTGCGCACCGCGAAGCACACCGCGAAGCGCACCTCGAAACGTGTTTCCAGTTTCCTCGTCTGTGGCACGCACAGGCTTTGGCGCGGCTAAGGGACCGTGCGCCGCTGGTTCCGTCACTGCCACACCCTCAGCACTGACGGCACTGCGCACAGACCCTGAAACTTATTCCTGTCTCCCGCACACCATTCCATCGCGTTACTCGCCGGTAGCAGTGCGCCGTTGCGGGCTGATGACTAGATGCCTTGTCCACAGCCAGGGCCCTCCAGCCATGCAGCCACATATCCGGCATTATGGTTCGCCAGCCAGTGGGGGTGAGGTATGCTCTGTGCGAAGGTCCGTATAAAGAGGTTTGGATGCCTGGTAGGTTGGCAGAGTCACAACACCTGCACCCAAACCGTAAATATCCGCCTTCTTCTACTTTTCTTCATTCGCCTGTCCATCTCGCTGTTCCATATAAGCTGCCTGCCTGTTCCCTTTGACTCAACTCTCTGTCATCCTTTCCTCGGTCTTCCATCCGTCTCTACCAACCTTACCTATCATCCGGACTTTACTTCCACGCTCTTCTCTTTCATCACCAATACCATAAACATCTCGCATCGATGGGTCGCGGTGGCTACAATTAAACACTTGCACCAACCTACTCCTGATCTCAGTCTCCATACAAGCCAGCAGGCACACGACACAACTACCAAAACCACCGCTACTCCCACTACCACTACCACTACCACATTCTTCAAAATGGGCCGAGGTGGCTACAACTAAGCCTTAGCGGATCCTCCCGCAAACCGTTTCAGCATACCGCTCCCGCAAATTCTACTACCAGCACTACTCAAGCCACCGCCACAACTGAGAGCAATGGCTCCATCTACAGTCCTCAAACATTATCATCGCCCACGGTCAACAACAAGTGCCCAGCGCAAGCAACACATCGAACGATGGCGACATGAATTGCCACACACCAACCCATCCGCCACCCGCCCGCCCCAGTCCTAGGACACACCCTTTCTCACTCTTCATTTGGCTTCGGCCACCCTTTTACTTTGTTAGGCCTCGGCCACTTCTCTGCTATTTTTTAGGCTTCGGCCATGTATTCTACTGTTTTGCACACCATGTACCACCACCTCTTCTTTCATTTTTGGTTTCAGCATTAGCACGCAAGCGACGGAGTTCCGGGACCTGGATATAGATACTGGATATTTCATATCGGTCGGCTAACGATAGGAATGGGTTAACGGCTATGGATTCACTGGGCATACGATATTGTGCAATTGTTTTTTTTCACTGATGCGTTTTATGGGGCATGGATTATGCATAGGTCACGGAGCGATGGGTTGAAACGGCAATGGGTCAGGTCTAGAGATGCAGTCTTTTGGCGTTGAGGGGAGTTTGGGTTTGCTATTCCACTCATATTATGCTCGAGTTCAACATTACAACATTGCTACACCTACTTTTCGCTTTGTCGTATTCGCAATGCTCACGTGACTTGCGCTGTTTCACACGCACCTTGTTCGCCTGACCACGTTTGGACCCTTAACTCCAGAGCCCCAGCACCCCGGCAATAACTCATACGTACGTCTGCTATCTCCCTGCGCCGCGCACGCGCGTGACTGCGTCCACCAGTCCCTGGTGCTCGACAACACGCCGGTTCCTTCCCCCCCCACGTAATATTACAAATTACAAGGCGAGTCGCAAGTGCTGCGCACACTTGGCCGCGACACACCGTGTTATCATTTCCCAACGCAGAACCTGCAGTGCACAGATGGGCGTCAGCAAAGTGTTCTTTCGTAACCTTCTAGAAGGGCAGGGGAAAACGTGGTATAACGTAAGCCGGGCAAGTTAACGGGAATGACTCAGACTGGGGTGTGGTTGAGATTGCTCGCACGCATCACCGTGCACTTATCGATTTCAAATGTCATGCGCTAAAAAGGGCGTAGCTGTCTTGCTGGCTGTGTGCTCGGTTTTTTTGGGGGCCGGTTTTGGAAGGGCTGGTGGATTGGGCGCAGGGCTGGCTGCGCAGTAAAGTCCGGGCGGGCAAAGAAACAAGCCAGAAGGGAATAAAAGGAGTCGAGTTCCACAAAGGAAAGGAAAAATAGGAACTTACTTTTCAAAGACTATGCCCAGGACTTCTTCTACATCGCCGCTTGCACCCCGGCCTGTGATTCGGGCTAGGGCGTCGGCTGCTGCACGTAAAGACTCAGCGGCTACGACGATGTCCGCTTCGCCGCCATCGTGAATGGCAGAGGGCTGTGATGTGGTCGCGTGTGCGGTTACGTCTGTCAGGAAGGTTTCTAGGTGGCCGAGACACTCGGAAAGCAAGACGCATTGTCGTTCGGTTGCGCCTAGAGACTCTTCCCAGAGCCCCGAATTGGGGTCCGATTCGGGCACTAGTGCAGTGGTCATGCTTCTGAAGGTTTCCAGAAGGGTAGCAAGGAAGGACTGGACGTTTCCAGGATCGTTCGATGCCGATGGGACCGTGTTTGCTGCCACCGTTGCCGATGCTCTTGTGGTCTTGCATGAGATGAAAGTCACTCGATCAGCGGAAACTCCCAGCGTAGATTGCACTCGCTTTGTCCAAGTGTTTTCTATGCTCTTGACATCGTCAAGCTGGTCGATTTTGTTGATGGCAACAACAACGTTTATGCCAAGACATACGCATTCCTTTGCTGTCTCTATCACTTCGGAATCCATCTCGGCTGTGGCGTCCTGAACGACGATCAAAAGATCTGAATCTAAGGCCCGCTGCTTGGCACGTTTGATGCCTTCCTGCTCCACCGCACCGACAACCTCTGCTCCTACGAGACCAGCTCTACGCAAGCCAGCCATGTCACCCAGCTTGACGAGCCATCCCCCTAAATCGACGCTGACTTCAACAACGTCTCGTGTAGTCCCAGCCTCCTGAGAAACAATGGCCGCATCCCGGCCAACAATGCAATTAAGCAGGCTGCTCTTTCCAGCGTTAGGCGCCCCGAGCAACGCAACGCTTATGCCATTGCGCAGCAATTCTCCGCGTACCGCATTGGCAATGTGCGCCTCGATCTGGGCACGGAGGCCACGAATCTGCTCGGCAACAGAGGCGCATAGTATGGCGGGCGATTCATCGAAATGCTGGTCTTCAGAAAAGTCAATCAAGGCTTCCAATTCACCGCGCGCTGCAAGCAACAGCATGCGCCAGTCCTCATACCTCGCTGCTAGCGAGGACGTCGTGCCGCGCACGGACAACTTGCGCTGCTGCTCGGTGGCTGCGGAGAGTGTCTCTCCCAGCGACTCGATCTGGGGTAAATCCATGCGATGATTGGCGAATGCGCGCCTAGTAAACTCCCCGGATTCAGCGTACCGTATACGCGGTAAGACTCCCGAGGGTGTTGGGAGACTTGATTTTGCGCATTTTGGTACAGCTGCCAATACTGCGCGCACAATAGCAGGTCCTCCGTGTACATGCAGTTCTAGGACATCCTCGCCAGTGACTGTGTTTGGTGCTGGAAAATACAACACAAGCGCGCCAGAGTCGAGGATAGTGGAAGGTGAAGGTGGAACATGAGGCCTGTATAGCTTGCGTAGGGCCGCATATCGAGGCCTTGGAAAGGTGGTTGAGGGGCAAAGTGCTTGGTATATCTGGAGCACACTGAGCTTGGCTTGATTGGTAATGGGTGCGGAGGGGCAATACCTGGCTGCATAGCGAGCCTGAAATCCGGATGACGGCTATGGCAGCCTTTCCAGAAGCGGTTGAGAGGGCATATATAGTGGGTTCCTCTTGATCGATTTGAGTCGAAATGCTTGTGTGATTGTGAAGATGCAGCCGGTGTGTGAGAACAGCCTTTGGAATGGCAATTGGGCACAGGCGAAGGTTAGAAGCGATGGGAAGTAATCTGCTTCGCAGCCATTGGCAACGGTATGATACGGGCCGACTGAAAACTCTCATTCCGAGAGCAACTGTGAAGTCGTCGCATGGTGGGATAATCCAAATGGTGGCGGTTCGCTCTTTCTCCGCAAATGGTCCAAGCGGGAGGATCCACCCTGCAGCGAAGCCTTGGCTGCCAAAATAATTTCCAGCAACTTGTCGCTCGCTGCCCGTCCTCACCAGCAACACACAAATACTACACTTACATAATCGCTATGGCCTCAGGTATGTTTAGCTTGTAAAGAAGTCTCGGAGTCACTGCTAATTGTATATGACGTAGACGATCTTGTGTGGTCCATCATCGGAACAGACTTTTGCAGCTTCAAACTAAAGACAACCAAAGACCAAACCTTCTGTCGCAACGAGCACAATGTCTCTGGTTTCTGCAGCAAACAAGCCTGCCCGCTTGCCAACTCGCGATATGCCACAATCCGCTCGGATCCTGCCACCGGCAGCTTATACCTCTACATCAAAGCCATCGAACGAGCACATCTGCCTTCCAAATGGTGGGAGCGCATAAAACTCCCGAGCAATTACACTAAAGCGCTAGAACTAGTGGACCAGCACCTTGCATATTTCCCAAAATTCCTCGTCCATAAAAACAAGCAGCGTTTGACCCGCCTGACACAAGTCAACATTCGCATCCGAAAACTAGCAAAAGAAGAAGAGCGCTTAGGCGAAAGACTAGTTCCCCGGCTTGCCCCTAAGGTGCGACGTCGAGAAGAGGGCCGAGAGCGCAAAGCATTAGCCGCTGCCAAGGTGGAGCGCGCCATCGAGCGAGTTCTTATCGAACGTCTTCGTTCTGGAGCGTATGGCGACCGCCCGCTGAACGTCGAACCCAATGTGTGGAAGCGTGTCATGCGAGGCCTTGAGAAGGAGGGCCAGGTTGAGAGAGATGAAGACCTCGACGATGGTGTTGAAGATGAAGATGAAGAAGTCGAATATGAGAATGAAATGGAAAATGGAGTTGGGGAGGTCGAGTACGTAAGCGATATCGAAGGCGAGTCTGATGACGAGATGGAAGACTTTGAAGATTGGATTGGTGGACAGAGTCCAGATGAAGGTTCTGGTGGTGATAGCGATAGCGACGAGGGCAGTAGCAGTGAACAAGACGATGAGTCCGCCGACGAAGATACTGAAGCCCTGAAGAAAACCCTCGCCAATCTCAAGCGGAAACGACCTGCTGGGCCTCCATCCAAGCCGAAGAAGAAGCCATCCAAAGACTCCAAAGGGCCCAAACGCGAAATCGAGTACGAGATGGAGAGGGCACCAAGAGAGGCTATGCGTATATGATACCCACCATGCCGCTAATTACATTGGAGTTTAGGGCTGACTTTGTCCATTCACTACGATGGCGCTTAGATGGCAGGTAGCCGCGGGCGAAAAGTACATTGTAGACACATCTCGCGCAATTCAAACGGTTGAAACAATCTTGCATAATGCACCAAAAACTTGTCTTTATACTTTCTTCCCATCTATCAATATTAATATTCTTCTAGTCACTACGATTTGGCAACAGACATCATGTTCCAGCGTACATCTACTAACCTGTTGACGGAAGCACATGTCCGGTACTTCATGCGATCAACAAATCCAAGTACACAACCAACGGGCCTCACGATACTCCAGATGTTACTGATAGCCCTCAAATATTCGTCACCACAGCGTCCTCGCCAATCGACTCGCTTTTCACGCCCCCAGAATTTCCTCAACCACCTATTACACACAATACCGTAAAAGCTCCAGACAGCAGTATATCCAAATAGGACGAGGATACTGAAAACGTCCCATACTTCCCAACCCCCGATCCCAAACAAGTGTGAGGAATCTTCCAGGCCTCGGCCTCGTAGCGCCCGTAGATGCCACTCAAGACGAACTCACTCGCCAAGCGCCCCGAATCGGCCGTACGCCACAGCGGAAGTATGTCACGGCCTGGAATCATAATTTCAGGCAAGGCAAGCGGAGAGAGATTGATCGCATGCGATGGATATACACTCGCCATTGTAGTCGTTGGCTGGATGGCGTTGTGCGGCCTGTGAGTCCGCAAAGTCCGGTGAGGGAGTTCCAGGTTCAGGCCGTGCAAGAGGAAGAGGAAGGGGAGGATTTGGCTTGGATGGGTAGGTCATCTTCACAGCATTATAAGAAGTAGTGGTGTGGCGATAATTGACAGCTCAAGTTCTTGACAAAATAGTTTCTAATGACTTTTGTAATGGTGTGAGGCATAATTATAGTTGAGAGCATCCCGTAATTGAACGAAAGACTTGTACTGCAGGTAGGCACATTAGATATTCTATGTGAGGCCACTTGGTGTGGGTCAGGATCAAATATGGTGCCAAGGTTTTTGCCTATATATCTTTTGTACTCCAAAATTGACTACTTACATGATGAAACATACAACGTAAAATAGAATCAAATCAAACCTAGCTCTTGCATATTTTCTGGGGTAGTCACGAGCCTTCCCCAGAGGTTGCCATAGTCTATCTCACGCCCACATACACTACATGGCGTGCTCACGGATGCCAGAACTAGTGCCGAAGTACGGTCCTTTTGTGGAGCCAGCCATGTGCTCGCCTCATCACGAAACGCCTCCCGCACCTCACCCTAAGCCAAATTGCACGACACGATCGCACCGGAACTGCCTAATCCAGAAACCCGTCCACGCATCTTCACTCAACTCACGTAAATCCGCTCAATTCCCGCGCAGTACCCGACGACCGTTGTGCCCGAGCAGCAAATCACGAACAAGGCGCCCAAAGTTGAGGTTCCGATGCCGTCGCGGCTCCGCACGACTTGCCCCCGTGGGGAAAGTAAGTGTCGATCGCTGGCGCGGCTCAAGGTACTAACGTCATAGTCTAGGTTGAGTGCACGAGATGATGCGCACCATGCACCCGGGCTGCGCTAGTTGGCCTTGGTGTGCTTGCTCGAGAGGTTATTTAATAGAAGTAGTATGCTCGCGTCGTTTGCGTAGGACCAGCAACTTGAACTTTCTTTGAAATGTGGAAGTGTTGAGAAGGGGACTTACCTCGGCTCAAACCACAGTTATATATCATATCGCGAGTTTCATTTAGCGATTGCTGGCCAGGATGAAGAAATTCTATGGCCTTAGGGGCTTGAAGCTCAATGTTGCTATTGCTATTGTTGCGGGCACGGATTTTGCTTTGTTTGGTTATGGTGAGTGATGCACTTCGCTAAATAGTCTCACCCGTTTCCTAACATTATCCCAGATCAAGGTGTCATGGGCGGTCTTTTAACGCTTCCTTCATTCGTCAAACACTTTCCTGAAATCGATACTGTAAACCCTCCTCCCGGCAGCTCACAGAGTCACGCGGCAACCATCCAAGCTATTATGGGTATGTGAAAGATCGTAAATATAAAACAACAACAACAACTAAGTGTTAGGAAGTGGGCGCGTATACTTTAGGCTGCTTTTTTGGAGCCGTTGCAACTATTTGGCTAGGAAACCTGCTCGGAAGAAAGAAAACAATTTTCTACGGGTCGGTCATTATGATCATCGGAGCTGTCCTTCAAACCTCGTCTTTTGGGCTAGCTCAGCTCATTGTGGGAAGGTGGATTACAGGATTCGGTAACGGTTAGTAACTGAGAGCGCTTTGGCTGTGGCGCAACTAATTTGAAGTCCAGGTATGAATACGAGTACAGTTCCTACATGGCAATCTGAAACATCAAAACCACATCGAAGAGGACAAATGGTCATGATAGAGGGCTCGCTCATTGTCTTCGGCGTCATGATCAGCTACTGGCTTGACCTCGGTTTCTCTTTTCTCGAACCTAGCAGCATTGCCTGGCGCTTTCCCATTGCATTCCAGATCATCCTTGCTGTCTTCGTCCTGATAGCAATTCCAGGCCTACCAGAATCTCCTCGCTGGCTTGTTCTTAAAGGTCGAAACGATGAGGCACTCGAGGTCTTGGCTGCTTTGAGCGACTTGCCGCCAGAGGACAAGAAGATTCAGCAAGAATGGATGGCAGTCAAAGACGTTGTGTTCGAGATGTCTAAAGGTGGGTTCATGGAGTGCTTCAAGATGAATCGCAATCGCAACTTTCATCGAACGGTGTTGGCGTATGTTAATCAAATGTTCCAGCAGGCAAGTCAGTCTCCCGAAATATCATTACCACAAGCTAACTAGAACATAGATCTCCGGTATCAATTTGGTAACGTACTACGCTGCAACGATCTTCGAAAATAGTATCGGCCTTTCGCCTTTCCTTAGCCGGCTTTTGTCCGCTTGTAATGGAACTGAGTACTGGATGGCCTCATGGATTGCTATCTTCACCATCGAGAAATTTGGGCGACGCCCATTGATGATGTTCGGCGCAGCAGGCATGTCAATATCCATGGCTATTTTGGCAGGCACAACGAGCCAAATCGGCAGTTCGAGCATGGGCATAGCTGCTGTAAGTCATATCTCCGGACACATAAACAATGTAACAGTCGCTAACAATGACCAGACCGTGTTTCTTTTTGTCTTCAATTCGTTCTTCGCCATTGGCTGGCTCGGCATGACATGGCTGTATCCTGCAGAAATCACACCTCTCAGTATTCGTGCCCCAGCCAACGCAATCTCGACAACGGTATTTACATGCCTTTTACATATTTTCGCAACGTTTGCTAACCATTCTATTTGCAGGCCAACTGGATATTCAATTTCCTAGTCGTCATGATCACGCCTCCTGCCTTTGCTACAATCGGCTACAAGACATACATCATCTTCGCCGTCATTAACGCCGCCATGGTTCCCTCGGTATACTTCTTCTTCCCGGAAACCGCATATCGGAGCTTGGAGGAGATGGATGAGATCTTCCACAAAACGACGAACCCCTTCAATGTTGTTAAGGTCGCGAAAGAGTTGTCGCATCGGTATGATAAGAAGGGCGAACTGCTGATTGATTATACGGATACGGAAGAAGCAAGAGAAACAGAGAGGAGACGAAGTTCAGTAGCGGGTTCTGCGTCGGGAGCTGGACTTGGGCGACATAACGGTATTATAGCGCATGAAGAGAAGGATGGAAGCGAGTATGTTGAAAATAATAATGGCATCAGTAGAAGCTCATAGTGTGGCGTTGCACGAAGAATCTGAGAGATAAATGTTTCTGCCTGGATTCTATGTGACATGATCCAGGCCCTCTTTCCCTTTCCCTCGCGTTTCTCTCGTGTAAACTGATGATTCAAGAAAATCCAGTAGCAGACCAGCGCGTCCCAAACTTCAAAATCTCCCAGTCATGCGCACTTGGCAACCTTCCATGGCCCTCCAGATCATGCAGTAGACTCGGAAACCTGCCCATGTCTACATACCCGCCTAATAACCTCGTCGCGACTTCTTCTATCTTAGCCACTAGACCTGCCACGCTCGACCATGGCCTCGCGGTCCTACGCTGTGATCATGCATTGGACATGATCTGCACGTATACACCTTCAGAAACGCGTGACAAAGCTCGTGTAATAGTGCTTCAATACGGCTTCGCCAGCGTGCATCCATGTTGTCCAAGTCGCCATGGTGACGATACAGTGTTGGGTGAAGAGGGATTTGAGTGCCAATGATGGGGTTAAATGTGCCCACACCAAAGCAGGCAGATTCGCTATCTGGAAGCTATACGAAGCTAGATGAAATTACTTGGCAATGCGCTGGGATGGCGCTGAAAAAGAAGATTTGATTTAGAAGTGCAGTCAAATGAAGGAATTGAGTGCTGGAAATGGTCTGGCGCATGTCGCGGCTAGTCAAATGTGGGTGCCAGGCGTGTACCAAGCTCCTAAGTTGCAGAACGATTGGGATGTCCTTTTCTGGTGGCTTTTAAAGGTACGTTTCGTTTAACAAGGAGACATGGTGTCGAACGAGTCGCATGGCTTCATAGTCTCTGTAAAATCATAGATTGACCCTGAACTGCGAGATACTTGGTGCTTGGCGCCCATGGTAAAAGCGAGCTCCGCCATCCTTCAGCACGCCGTTTCGATTTCGGATCTGTCCATGAGAACTGTACACATCTTGCTGGTAGAGCCAGGGCCTGCACTTATCACAGTTGCATGGTACCATTGTGTCTTTGACCCAGGACCTCAACTCAGCAAAGCTCACAGGTACCTTGTGTGATGTGCTGCCTCGAGGCGCTTGTTGTCGTCCAAGGATATGATCTTCGACGGAGACGAGCTTTGGATCTAGAAGGAGGGGTTCCAGTATTAGAAGAATGTTTTGAAGGAAATATGGGCCTCTACATTTTTGGTCCGATATCCGTTGCGGTCGGCACACAAGTCGGGCAACCTGTCGTAGAGGATGCAAACAAGTTTTCTTTGCCGTACCAATTGTTAAAAACTCGTATCCTCCCATACGGTTCAGGCCAAAACTTACATGTTTTCAGTTGGGACAGGCAAACGGCATGATTAAAGGACAACAAGAAACCAGGAAGAATGAAAATTGACACAGATCGCTCAGGCCATCGGGTACACGGCATATCAACGTTTCAAGAAACTTTAGCGACCTAGCTCCCTTCCTCTACACATAGCAGAGGTTAGCCAAACGTTCGAACTAAGATAAAATCTTGACACGTAACTGAGTCAGAGAGGTGTTGGTGTTTTTGAGCAACTCAAGCGAGCGCTGTCAACCTCACTGGTCAGCAACGGCTACTACTTCCCAAGCATGCCAGGTATACCTTGACTTTACGGAGGCACAATCAAGACGGGTACCTAATAGTAGGAGAAAAATGTATTCACACAGAGTTCTATCTGGAACGAAACGCTGTCTACTTGTATCATGGTAAGAAGTGCTGACTCCAATTTTGAGTCAGGGGCAGCCGAATTCAGAGCACATTGAATATAGTCCATTACTATCCGCTCGCCAATTACAATCAACATTATGCTCACTTCTCTACTATCAGGCTATGATTTGCGATTGATGAGCTAGACCTGCCATTTAGTAAATAAATAACAATAATTTCTCGTTTGCTCAAACACATAGCAAATCATGTACGTATATTTATCTAACAATTCCAAATTGCTCATTACATAAAAGACACCATTCCAGCTCAATCCATCATGGGTTTTTCATCTAGCGCTGCAAACCTTCTCAATTAGTGTACGACAACGAAAAATATCACTTCATTCATGGCACCCCTCGCTCATGGAACGATATCCGCAAGTCATGCTGCTCAGCATACTTTCAGCTATATATACTCAAGAAAGGTATTATCCACGCTTCGTTATTCACCTCACGACATCGCGAGTACGCGCATCGAACCTTGTCGAACAAGTTTAGGAACGCTAGGCAGCGATGCCTCTGATCACGCCTGGGTCCAATCATCTCTGTGCTTGCGTAATGTGGATTCACAGAGTCATTGAGCGGACACTATAATTTCACCCTGTTCACTATAAGAAAATCTACCAAATACTTCCACAGAACTATATGTCCATAGTTCGATTCATATCAACTTGAGCATCACAAAATTTTCGGCACAAAGCACACTTGTATTCCCATTACACAAGAAAGCTCATTTTCAAACAAAAAAATGGCTCCAAATACTTGTAGCGGAGCAGTACGGATTCATCTCGACGAGGATAGCATCCATGCCGAAATCCCGTGTGATGTTTATGCTTCATTGGTTTCAGCGTCGGAAATGGATCTCGAGAAATACGATAATCGGTCGAACGCTGTTGAAAATTTTTATGATCCGTTAGATAAGGCTGAGGAAGAGGACGCATTGATAGATAATGTGTTCATACGGTCCTCTAAAGCACTCAGGCCCAAGTATAATAAAATCCCCAGGGGCGATATATACGACGCTTTTGAAATCGGCGACATGGTTGATGAGCGCTGGTTCGTAAAGAATAGACTTCCCATATCAGGTGCTTCGAATCGCGAGTCATATATCGTTGAAGATACGCATGCTGAGCACGGGACGAACAAGCAATATTTGATGAAGCTCCTCCCAACGCATGAGATGTATCCACACCGAGCACGACGCGAGATCGAGGGACATTCTGCATTGAAACATAAGAACATTGTGAAGGTATTGCATACTGGGGTGACACCTCATCCTAATGCTGCGCCATTTCTAGTACTCGAGCATTGCGACCAAGGCACCCTTAGTGGTCTTATTCGACATTATCGAGAGAAAAAACAAATGGTGCCCGAGCTCTTTGTTTGGCAAATATTCGAGAGTTTGGCATCAGTAGTAAAGTACACTCGTCAGTGCCCGGATGATCATTATCATTGGGCCGGGTGGGATGAAATTGCGCACCGCGATATCTGCCCCCGTAACGTCCTCCTGAAGACGAGACCACAAAACTGGTGGAATGCGGAGGAGTACCAAGTTCTCGTCAAACTTGGCGGTTGGGGATCAAGTATTCTTCGCACTGAGTGAAGAGAACAGGGCCTTATGTTGGACGACTTGCCCAACACACAGCCCGCATCTTGGCCACCAGAAGGCAACCATACCGAGTTCCCTACAGAAGCAGAAGATTTATATCAGGTAGGCATGGTCATACGTTGCCTTTTCTGCCTTACTGAAACACCTCCAGCAGTCGATCATAACAACCTCTATTCGACAAGTGAATTTTGGAACGGACGCTGTGGATACTCTCAGGATCTCCATAGACTCATGAGCGCTTGTCTCGTCGATAATCCCGGAGCCAGATTTACCGCCAATTACTTGGTGGATGCCTTGAGTCAGACCCAAACAGCCATGCTTGTAGATGGTTCGTTAATACGAGAAGAACTAGAACTTCCGTAATTTCGCGGGAATTACTGGCAAGATATTCCATGATACCACAAAGAATCAAGATGCGAGCGATAAAGGCGATCAAAGAACGCATTCATAAGGGAGTACAAGGAGATACTACAACTTACCAATATTGTACTCCCTTCGGCTAACTAGGTAATTCACTTCTAAGTAATTCACCTACCTATAGACTAGGCAACAGCCTAGTATATATAGCTCCTACCTCTCCTCCTCTAGATAGCTCCTTATCTGCTATTCGATCCTTTTCAATCAACTTGTTGCTACACCTCCTGAAGCTACCTTGCGTGAAGTTTACCTTACAGTATCTTAGCCGGCTTGCTGTGTGCGTGCCGGGGCCGTAGCTTTGACTTTCGGAAATCGTGATTATATACTTGAGTAGAATCTATTGACATAAGGCGAAATATAGCTAACCTCCTCTAATATATAACTTGCTTGAAATTCTTTGAAAGATCTACTGCCGTGCTCTTTTCTAAACCATCCCCGCGGCTAGCTTGTTTTCACACTGCTATATCGTTTTCACCACAACAAGATTAAAAGTCCCATTACGAGCTGAAACTGTGGAAACTGACCGATAAAAGATGCGTAGCTTCACAAATGCGTCTAACATTGTATCATCCTATCAGATGAGCTGGCGTACGAGACAGCTCATGAATCGATTCAAATGACGATTGAGATGGCGATGGCGATCGATCTAGCATCGCGTGCACGATGCCAGTGCGCGATACTAGCTCGTCACTAACTCAACCACAACCACAACTCATCAACTCAACTACGGCATCCTTGGAGAGCCGCAGCGCCAGCCGGAGAATTGAGATCTGGTTCGGCTCACATGAATAACGGCTATCGTCAATACGATGGCTCATCACGTCATGACCAGACTGCGTAGAGCCGATACATGATCAAACCACGAAACTCGAGATAACGGCTCTCCATCACCGAGCCGCAACTGCGCAGAGACGAGTATATAGATTAGAGACAGAGCAGCAGATAGGAGACAAAAAAAGAACAATCAGTCAATTCAATCATCCACATCATCAATCACTGAACATCAAATCCGACACATCCATGTGCATAGTGCAAAACCTGATGCCCCCCATGAGGTTCATAATATAAAGTATGGCACGGCGATGAACGTACGTACAACGGATAGTATCAATCAAGGAGCAGGTGATTCGCCCGTGTGTTATGGTTATTTCTTCTTTGGGTTGGTCTGAGGTCATATCCGGGTGAAGGAAATCTTATGCAATAACACGCTCAAACTTCTTCAAGATACTACTACACGCCTACCTAAGATAGCAAAGGAAGCAATTTTCAGCATGAAGATACCATCTATACCCGCACATTGAATGATATTGATACAGTGATTTGAAACCCTACTCAGACTTTGCCTTCATTCTTTTTTCAAAGCACCGTGCAGTATTAAGTCTAGCATACGGAACGTCCTCTCGGATAGGGGCGACCTCCACAGGTACCCCAAACGCACAATGCCCAACACTTTCACGACTACCACCTGTGATAAATTTCATGTCCTGAAGCACATGATCGTCTTGCAAAGCGCCAAATCGTAGCTTTCTTTCCATGAATTCCCTTGGGAAGGGATCACTACCCAGACAGACCCCCTTGCTCATCCCGTCAAGCCTAGGATTCCTGGTGGTGGCTGGTATACGCGAAAACCTCGAGGAGAAGGTCATGCCATCCTTCCATATTGTCCAGGATCCAATGAGAAGAATCGCGAGAGTGAGCAGTATCACAGGACCGTAGCAGGCCCAGAGACGACTTGAATCGTAGATAAAGGCTACTCGGTAGCGTGATCTATGAACCAACACTTCTTGTTGAGAAGTTATCAGCGTATTCGGTTTAGTGAGAATGGCAGGATGAACTCCGCGTATAGGACTTCGAGGCATTTAATGATGTCTCCTCGAGGTTCACTGTTCTTCTGAACGAGTGAAGTCTCAGTGATATTGGAATGAGCTGCTGAGTACGATGGCCCTGGTAGCGGTGCGTAAAGTTCGATCCTGCCGCGAATAGTGTCTCCGAATACCTCACCAAGTGCATGATATACGGCAATTTTCTTGTAGCGTATTATGTCTTTTAGAGGACTGAGCCAATCTTTTGACGGTAGCCTTTTGATGGTAGCATACCAACGTTGGGGACAGAGAAATTGACTCCGAGGATAAGTGATATATATTCAGTGGATTGTTTTATGAGGCAAGTCTGGCCGGTGAAATTGAAATCCACTGTATATTGTGTCTCATAATGAATACGCCGAGCTAGATGCCGCTCGTAATCGTGCGTCCAGTCCCTCGTGAAAGGAGAAATTTAAGGAAGTCGTCGGGAGCTGTTATATGAATATCCGACCCAAAGCTCTGGTTCAAATTGTAGGTCTCCTGCATGGTCTGGTATAGCGCCCCTGGGAATACCTCCTACGCCTGGCCTGAGATGCTCAAACTGTGGTCTTTTATAGTCTCTAGTATCTACATCCGTGAAGTAGGTATGGTTGCCTTCAGGGACAAGAACACTGATATCGAGAAGTCCTCTAGGAAGTTTCGTAACATCTTCGCACTTATAGCCAGCTCCTCGGAACGTGATAGTATATGTGCAATTATAATTGCCACCACAGGATGTATGTCTAGCAATCTCTTGGTTGAATGTACTATTGAGTAATTCGCGTGGTGAACTAAAGATATTTTTCCAGAGTTGGTGTCTGGACTGGGCCGAAGGCTGATCGTAGTAGTCGAACAACCCCGGCCCCTTACCGGAAGCATCAGTCGTGTTATAAAACATAACGGACCTTTTATTGGTGTCATCAACCACTTTGACAGGCTTTCGGAATTCGTTGTATGACTTAATGGAAAAGTTAACATTTGGAACCATGATGAACGCACCTCCAGTTTCAAGACGCCCCTAACGACAAGGCGCTCGGTGAAGCAATCACAATTGCTAATGGGAGAATCCATACGACCAATGCCATACCAGCGATTAGAGGTGCCTTTTTTACAGCCTCCCAATTTACAAGCAGTAAAGCTTCCTCGGGCCCAGACATTAACTGATCGATTGAGCGGACGGACAAATCGTGGTTCCTAAACGTCCTCCACATCCATTGGTTGTAGCATATTCGTATGCATTGAGTAAATGCAATTTTTGCAATATAAGCCACCGTACGACCAAAGAAAATCAGGTTCGTCTTCATGTTCTCGTTGTTCTCAGGTTTATTGTGCAGGAAGCTGTAGAGAAAGTGCTGACTGATCACTGCGGTCAAACCAGCAGTAAATGAGGCAGCAGGCAGTATCGGGGTCCGTGGATGTATTTTTCGTTGTAATTTCTGAGGTGGCTGTGACTTGATGAGTTGCTCTGTCATGAGATCTGGCGTAACGTGTCTCACCACTCCTCGGCCCACCCCACCAAACCTGGCAGAGCTCTAAGATCAATTGCGCCACAACAGTACACTCAAATTAGCTGAGTTTTTGTAGAGAGATAGATTATGTAGATTTACACTAACGCCTATTGTGGCCTTGTATATAGCACTTGGTGCACGTTAGTAGTGCGCGTTAGCGCACGGTTATTGTGTCTAAGTCCTTCTCTTAGCCTCCTTAGCTAGTCTCTATCTACCCTAAGCCTGTAATACGCCTCCTATAGCTATATACTATCTTAGCTTATCTCTTTTCTATTCTAGCAATTATTTATAGCCTTAAGTTTAATATTTTCTTTTACATAGAATAGTTATAAGTATAATACTATCTAATAGTCTTTAATAAGTTAAGATAGAGCTTAACTAGAAAGGCTTTAAGATTTAATATTAAAAAAAAGTTTTAAGTAGTTAAGTATAGTTTTTAAGCTAAGTAACTATATAGGCGTTTCTACTACCTATAAGCTTATGTTTATAATAGGGCTCTAGTTATTAACTACTTAAAGCCTTAATAGAGGTATAAGTAGTTAAAAGATAATAACTAAGGTAGCGTATTATAATCGTATAATAGACTTTAAATAATAATAATTTCTAATAAAGATATTAAAGTATTATTACTCTTAGTTTAGATTAGTTACTAAATACTTATATAGAGAGTACTAAGTAAACTTACTAATATACTCCTTTAAGCTAGCTACTCTATAATATAGTTCTAAGGTTATTAACTACCTAAGTTCTAAAGAGGAGTATAAGTAGATTAAAAAGTAATAACTAAAGTATATTATAGTAATCGTGTAATAAACTATAATAATAGAATAATTCTCTATAAGTAATATTAAGTATTGTTATTCTTAGTTAGAGATTAGATTACTAATACTATCTTAATAATATATTATCTCTACTAACTATATACTTTACTTAATCTATTAATCTATGTTACTAAGACTAATAGATTATAGATTATACTACGTATCTAATTATAAGTTACTTTCTAATTAGGTTTTATATATATAGATTATTATAAATCTAGTTTTTTATATAAAGCTAATTAGTTCTATCTATAGTCTTTCTATTACTACTATAATACTAATCTTCTATCTTCTCTTTAAGTAAGTTATTATTTACTTATCTTAGAGCTAAAGTTATTAACTTACTTTTTTATTAATCTTAAGTTCTTTATTACTCTTTTATAGTTACTTCTTCTATTATAATATTATTATAATATATTTTTATTTTTTTGTTATATAGTAGCTCTACTCTACTACGCTAAATAAACCTAAAAAAGGTAGCTAAAGTATTTAACAACGTTAAATACAGGAGTAGAATAGTATATATTGCCTAAGGGCCTCGCCTTACTTACGCTTTGCGTAGCTACGGCCTACTACGGCCTATAGCGTAACATTTTTATTATACTTTTTCTAAGTTAGTTCTTAAGCCTTCTTATATTATTTCTATAAAGATAGTAAAGCTTATAAAGTATATATCTATACTAATATTTTATAGCTCTTATAATATATTAGGTATTTTTATTACTAAGTATATGTTTAATATACTTATTTTTATATCTAAACTA
>JALNQF010000206.1:0-71114 GCA_028456385.1 Ophiosphaerella korrae
TATGATTTCTAGCGTATCGGCCCCACTCAAGACTAGTACCAGCGTTCCCAAGGATCTCGAGGTATTCTGGGGACCTTTGTTACATTTTAGAACGTGTTAAAAACGTGTTCTAGTCAATAGTTTGGGCTGCAGAACCCGTCGCGAGAACGCCGTCAAACAAAATTTGCAGGTACTGTTCGTTCTTGAGGGCTGCGTACCTAAACTTTTGAGCCTCTGGATGCTTATCAAAGTACGTATTTAGTGCGCCAGCGTCTCCAGTTACTGTCCCATCTAGGCCAATACCAAAACCTGACTGATTTGTTAGGTCTTTCCATACTCTGTAGTCTCTCTTGAGGTTTGAGTGCTTATTTTTGCACTGGGCAGTAGTGACGGCTCTGACGCAGACGCGAGATACCTCTGTTTCTACTATTTTCCACGCCTCGCCTTTGTACCCAGAGTCAGCGCGTAAGCCGCGCTCCTCTGTAGCTTGTACTAGCGACTCTACGAGCGCAGTCTCCATCGCTGGTGTCCATTTGAACGGTGGCTTTGCCTGCGGCTGCGACGACAACTGCAATGCGGCTGGCGCTGGCGTAGATGGTGCCGGAGATGGTGAGACCTCACTGCAGGCCAGTTGGCCCAACTGGCGGAGACTGAAGTTGAGAGGTGTAGCTGGTGGATCCATGAGGTTGCGATGGTCAGTGCTCACGATGAGATGGAATCGATCAAGACAATTTTTGGTGCCGAACACTGTAAAGCTACATCTGCTAAATTCGGTAACGCTCGCGCGCACCACCCGTGGGTCCTCAGGCACTTACTCGGGCCTACTCGCAGATGGGATCACGCTCTGATGAGAATGGGAACCGAACAGGGTCCGAGAGTCCACTCAGATAAGCGTCCGTGCCTCATGCAGGTAACAATTTTCGTTTCTTGATTCCAAGAAATAAAGGAACCGCTTACTACATATCGTCGTTACAAGCAACAAACAAACGGAAATTGATCACTAAATACAATACTCATGAAAGCCTAAGCTACGAAGATTCATGTCCTGGAAATGACACAGATGCCGGCTAATGAAATTAAACAATTCACCTAAATATGACAAATAATGAGCTTTCAACCCTTGAGCCTGCGTCTCAACTTTGGACTTCCATCTGTATTTTCATGGCATCCACCCTCATTCTGTACCCCCTGGCAATCATCGTCACTGCACCTCCAACTCGCAGCCCTATTATCAAAGCTGCGCCCACGCAGGTTCGCACTACCCGGGTAACGAATCCAATCCGACTTGCCAAAACAATCATCGTCTTCGTACAACCAACATCCATGGTTTTTCTCTGGTCGGATGGACGATACCATTTTATAGAACTCGGGCGCAAAGTTGTGGCATTTGTAGGTTGTGCTTCGGATATGTTCGCAGTGGCCTGCAAAGTTGGCGTCGGTACATGCAAACAGGTCGCCTGGGCCACCCATCAAATTGGAAGTTGCAGGGCTTTGGGCGAGAGTTAGAGTGAAGAAGATGGTAAGAAGTGTTGCTGCAAGCATGGTTTTCAGATATTAGATATTAATTTGTGATGGAATCTGTTTGGTAAAAAGCAAACAGTAGGAATTGATAAGTAGAGAGATAACATCAAGTTTCGGACCACGAGTTAAAGGCATATACAGGTGACAAAGAAGGGGCTATCATCTTTGAGTATTCAAGTACAAAGGAACAACCAGATAGGGTTGGATGATTATAATGCATTGTATGCCTGAATCAGGCAAGGTACGTTTTCTTTTACAATAGCTCCATACTTTGAGTGACGATAAGCAGTGTTGACGGTCATACGTCTACACTTTGGCACCATTCATACCATTTATTACGATTCAGGGTCTGAGGTTATGCATAGATTGTCAGATGATGACTTTATAATTACTAGTTGTATTATTCCCAGTCGGTAAGCGCTCATAAAGCAGGTGTATCATTCATTGTCGTCGTAGTCTTCTCTGTCTTGAAAGACCAGAAACTCCTTGGCGTCGTTGCCCATGATCCTCTCCCAAACGTCTTTAACGCGATCAAATATTGTGTCGTCAAATGCGAGATCCATTGGAGGAGGTGGAAAGCGCAAGATGTTGTCACCGGGGTTAACCGGGAATGATTCCGTCCCTGAGCTCGGCTGCTGTTGATACTGGACAGACCACAACACTTTCGCTTTCGGAGCGACATCTACAGAGGCCAAAAGAGCATCGACAGCTCTATTTAGAAGCTCAAAACCTACATCTCCATGCAACATGGTAGAAGCATATAGTATGCCTAGTCTCCAATCAGCATACAGAACTAGTGAAGCGTGCGTTGAGAAATGCGTATGAGGAGGCCGTCATCAGGTTGTCAGAGGATATTTATCGTCAAAGGAATTCAGACAATGTAGATAAGTATTCGTAAAGTGAATCATCATAACAGCGGGGTGTGGAAGAGGAAGGTTGAACCTACTTTGACCTGCAGGACATTCGCCGGTGTCGCTAGAATGTACGAAGAGATGAACTGGTGGAAGACTTTCCACATTTAAGTCTGGCAACAATGACCCTGATGGGAACACCACTATAGCTGAAGCTGGTGATGGAGCCTCCTCGGACAACGTCGGGAACAGCGGTGCTAGAGCAGACGAGACGATGCTCATCGATTTGCAATACGACTGTTTGGGGGCAGCTTGGGAAGTGCCTCCGATGATCCATTTCGCAGTGACAACTTCGCCATCTTTCAGGCGAAGCTTTGTACCGCGTTCTGTCGTCTCAACAGTATTATCACCAGAGGAATACAAGCCTTTCCCTAGGACATACACACCCCCACCAACAGCACACGCGCGACAGGAGACTTGACTAATTTCGGCCAAGCCTCCCCATTTAGGTATAACAGCACCAAAGCTAGGTCCAAAAACTCCGATAGATCTGAGGTGTCTCGCAATCCGGGGTAGTGCGTACTCGGTAGCTGTTTGGTTGGGGGGGGACGATGACAGCGTCAACGCCATTAGCGGATCCTGTAAAGCTTGCGGAACTTTGAATTGCTGTGATAGGAACTGTGAGAAGGGTTGCTGACGGTGTTCTTCCCATCTCTCATCCTGTTCTTCGTACTCGCCGATGAATCGCAGAAATTTCATTAGAGCGCGCTTCGCCTTGAAATCGAGGTCGTGGTCCTGGAAGACATCTTCCCGTCCATTTGGCACTTTGAGAAGTCGCCCGGTTTGGCTGTTTCCCCTAGATACCGAGGTTTCATCGTCGGCGCCTGCGGCGTACACCCACCAGCTACCGACAGCAAGGAAATCCAGCTGGCGGTATACACGAGACGAGACGAGGTATTGAAGAAGTGACGAACGGGCATATATGAGCTGTGGGCTGCGTGCCAGAGTATATGCTCTTGAGAGCGACAGTGGCGGTCTGGAGCTGTCGGCATCGGTAGCGTCAGCCCTGGTGACGGTGACGTTTGAGAAGATAGTACCATCTGATGCTTTGAACGGGTTAGTGGGCGGCGGCGTGACCAGAGGTAGTGTTTTTACTTACTATCATTCACGCTCTGAGCCCATGTCTCGGCTTCCTGCAGGCTGAAAGCAGCCTCTGCACCACCGTAGTAGTCATTTTCGTCGATGTGCAGGATTTTCTTGTCTGAGCGTGATAGCGCTCTTCAACTACTGCGTCAGTCAGATCACGTCTGTCAGCGGCAGCCAAAAGAGCGTACATACAAAGCGAGCAGCGACTGCTGCAGGCCAGTGCCGACGATCAGCACATCCCATTCGGTGTTATCGAGAGTGTCCATGTTGTGCGAGCAGAAAAGCGAAGCCAGTCCGATGTCCTAGCTTCTCCCTAGCGCGGTCATGACTAAGCGTGTTCGCCGAACAAAATCCGCTGACCGTGACCAGGAACTTTCTTTCACCATCGCGTACGCTGAGGATATGACGCCAACACACGACATGTCCATCAAGCACCAGGTCTTCACTGGCCTGTCATTATGCGCGAGAGAAGAAACCTCGTCCGGTATCTACTGCTTCGGATTTTACCTGAATTAGCGGCTCGAATGTGGCGACACATAATGTGTGATCTTGCGCACATATTCTCCTGAATCCTACTTCTTTCTAGTTTGTGGCGCAGTATCATGGTCTCGAGGTCCTTAGTGCTATAAGGATGGATCCCTCTAGCCCACAAAAGAAGCTCTCATTTGCTGGGCTCTGGTTTTCGGGCGGACTCTGCCCCTCGTATACATGTGGTTGCAAGTTCAGGAACGTGCCACCTGCTTCGTCCGGTTAATCTCATGCAACCCATTTCCCTCTTTTATGCTGACTAAAAATATTTGATAAAAAAACTCCAACGTCCATAGAAACAAATCATCTTTCTTCCTTCTTGGTCTCGAAAATTGCCAAAATAATAGAAAAATATCCCACCATCCTATGTCATTGACGTAAATCCAAGAGAATCTCACGCCTCAAAACTGGGCTCAACATCAACAACCCAGCTTTTTATTTGGCATACTTCTTCCTTGACTATGAGCAGGTATGGATCTCAAACTTTCCTGTCTCGCATATGTTTGTCCTCCACTTGAGATGTCGCGTGGCTCGTCAAAATGTCAACACTTTCCCTAGGCTAGCGCTTCTCTTCGCAAGCATATACGCAGCACATGCGATACCATCAGATTCTTTCTCTGGGCAACAGCTATTCGGTTCATCCTTCGGAACTCCATTCGATTCCACCTACGATTACCTCATTGTCGGCGCTGGAACCGCTGGACTCGTGCTCGCTAATCGCTTATCTTCTTCTGGCACCTATACAGTCGGGGTCATCGAGGCTGGATCATTTTACGAGTTCAGCAACGGCAACAAGTCACAGATTCCCCGGGATGTATGGCAAGGTGCTGAAACCGATTTCAAGAATGTGAATTACTTAGTTGACTGGGGATTCGAGACACAGCCCGAGGAAGGAATTGCTGGAAAAAAGATTCACTATACCAGAGGCAAGGCACTGGGCGGTAGTTCGGCGCGCAATTTTATGTTTTATCATCGTCCAACGAAGGGATCTGTAGACAAATGGGCTGACGAGGTTGGAGATGAGGGATACAGATGGGAGAATTTCAAATCATTCTATGATAAGAGTGTGACGTTCAATCCAGCGGACACGACAAAAATCCTGAAGAACTCAACTCCTCCCCACGACCCTGCTGGAGAAATGGCGACTTCTGGTCCAGTCCAGATTTCGTATTCCAATTGGGTCATGCCGTTCACAAGCTGGGCATTGAAAGCTTTGGAGGCAATCGGAATGAAGCAGCTTCCAGGATATCTTGGTGGTGAGTTGATTGGCTCATCATGGGCAATGCACATGAAAGACCCTAAGGCCATGGTGCGAGTTTCTTCAGAGACAGCGTATTTGCGACCGGCGTTGAAACGACCCAATCTTATCGTACATCATTCCACTATGGCTTTGAGGCTGCAATTCAATGGTACTGAAGCCATCGGGGTCGCTTGCAGCACGCTCGGAAAGAATTTTACTCTTATGGCAAAGAAAGAAGTAATCGTCAGTGCTGGAGTGTTCCAAAGTCCACAACTTCTGATGGTCAGCGGAATTGGACCGAGAGGAACTTTAGACAAATTTGGGATACCTGTATTAGCACATGCCCCTGGTGTTGGTCTGAATGTAGAGGTAAAGTTCTTGTACTTTGCAACCTGATTTGGGTTGGAAGCTCACCACCTTTAGGATCACCCACTTGTAGGTGTAACTCACAAAGTCCTTATAGAGAGCTCTACGGTTCTCGATTCTCCATCCAAACGCCTCGCAGCAACCGAAGCTTACCTTCGCGATGGTACTGGCCCACTAGGCAATATCGGAGGTGATCTCCTCGGTTGGGAGAAATTGCCTTCTCGTCTCCTAACCAACACTACCTATGCTGCACTAAACTCCGCACCTTCAGACTGGCCTGACGTAGAGTACCTTGTAATATCCAATTTTCCGGGCAATCCACCAGATAAAAGCGACTATGTTACCATTTCCGCAGTCTTGGTAAACGCATTTTCTCGTGGTAACGTGTCGATACGGTCGAATTCAATGTTGGACCAACCGGCCATTCATATCAATTTTCTCACTGATCCACGCGACCAAGAAGTTGCCATAACTGCAATCCGACGATTACGCGAGATTTTTGCCCAGTCATCTCTTTCTCCCATCCTGGTTCCAGATTCAGAGACCATCCCGGGTAAATCAACACAAACAGATGCCCAATTGCTTCAATACATCAAAAATAGCGGTCGGACCATAAGCCATGCAAGCGGTACATGCAAGATGGGGAAGAGGGAGGATAAGATGGCAGTTGTCGATTCAGAGGGGCAGGTATTTGGCACGACCAAGTTACGGGTCGTTGATCTGAGCGCCATACCGTTCTTGCCACCAGGGCACCCTACGGCCACGGTTTATGCGCTTGCAGAATTAATTAGCGAGCGAATATTAAGAGTGGATAAGCAAACTATATAAGTTTGATGCTAAAGGGTAAATTCGAGAAGTGAAGAGTACTGAAGTGAACGCGAATCGACAAACTGGTCCAGATGTTCGTATTTCATTAAATATAGTGTATTTATATTGATAGTGACAAAGCTTACCCCTGAAACGCCCCATATCGTTGTTGCTGCCGCTCGACCTTCAAGGAGGGTATGATATTTTTGAAACTTGCAAGTCCGCGCCATGTTATGCTATAGCGGTATCGTGTACAATAAAAGAAACCGTCAAAGTCATGCCCAGCTGTTATGCTCATCTCTCATATACTCGATCCCACATAGGGCTCTTGTTCCTTCGATGCCCCATGCTTATATTTCGCAGTGGCCACTCTGTCCTTGAACTCCTTCGTGGTGGAGAAGGGTCAGGATACCTATCCAAGCTCCTGTGGCCGCCGTACAGGCCATCTTCATGATCAAGGTACCCGCTACGGTACTCCGGGCCGTAGTCTTCGACGTACGAATAATCGTTGCTGAATGGGTTCGCCGCTGCATGTTGCGAAAGTGGTGAAACAGGCGACGTGGTGTCAGTTTGATATTCCGCACCAACTGAAGAATTAGTACTGAGAGCAAGCCCACTTGAACTGCTGCTACTATGATCGGTAGGTTTCATTGGCGGCCGTAGTAAGGAACGCGATGCCGCTGCAGCAGCTGGACTGACGCCCATCGGACTCTCGGGGATCGGCTTTCGCTTTATAGTCGCCGTATTTGGGACAGATGGGATCTCGAGAACAATCGGTAGACTCCATTTTCGCGTTCTTTGTAAGGGGGTAGTTTGCCGTCCGAGAACTGGGGACTCTGGCTCTTCATCTGGCTCTAATGTTTCGGTAACGGAGTGTAGACTACTATAGCTTGTTCGTCTTCCTCTTGCTCGGTTCGAGCTATGCGTGTGGTAAAGTGCTGGCGCCATAATTGGTTGCGGATCATGCATCGCTATTGGCTCTAGCACTGGCGTTCCTGAAGGCGGAACTGCGTTCGCTTTATGCGACGAATTTATGGGTACGGGGGCGAATGAAGCCGGTTCATATGGATCGTAACCGTCATCTTCCCAATTTACATCCCTAAGGTCTTGCCTAACAGGGTTAAAGGTTGAGTTTAGTGGTCGTCTGTGTTCTAGATGGTCAGTAGATTTGTCTTGAAAAGCAAATCGAGGAATAAATCCTGGCGAGGATGGCGGCTCTGAGCCATCAACTTGCTTGCGCTTTCGACGGCGAAGAAGAAAACAGCATCCAAGAAGAAGCGCAGCAGCCCCGGAAATCCCCAATGGGATGCCGACACCGAGCCCAATCTTCTGTCGTCTTGTGAGACCATCAGTACTTGCTGGTGGAGAAGTTGGTTCTGCTGTAGCACTAGCTCTGAAGGATGCATCCGCATTCGTTGATCGAGGCAATCTCGTGGAGGACGACACAATCACAGAAGGGAATCGGGATGTTGATGCAGCCGATGGTTGTATAACACCACTGGGCACCGAAGCTGACGGCGTCGCTTGTGAGGGCTTCCACTGGTTCGAAGAGGTTGGCCATTGCCAATTTGATGCCTTGGGTGTGGTTTGCACTCCAGATGTTGGTGGCGGAGCAGTGTACCATCCTGTCTTAGGCCCGAATTGCCTAATCAGATAGCTTTGAATATCCCACGGTAATTCTAGGAACCACTGGGGCTTCTTATCGTCCAAAAACTCATCCCAAAGTATACTCGATACAGCCGGAGCATTTGTTGCGGCGATTTGGCGTAATGAAAGTGGTATCGCAGTGAGCAAGACTTGAGCGAAAGACGCACTAATATTTGAGTCAGTCTTTGGAGAAGCAGAAATCTCGGCTAAGCAGACTTACGCATCAGGCTCCTGTCTCTTGATAAAAAATTCAACTCCGGAATCTGGTGCAGGTGTGATGATTGGGGCTGGTACTGCCGCACCTCGTGCGCTACAAACTACGCTACACACAATCATGCATCTCCCCAATAATCTGAACGAATGCATACTCAAACGAATGTTGTAGCAAAGATAGAGAAACTTCTAGGAAATTGCGAATAATTCGCTGCAGCGGCTGGTTTGCTATGATTGCTTCATTTCAAGATGCACAACTGCGAGAAATCCAAGCAAGAGCGATCATGGCGGCTACAAGTCTTTAACCCATCTCTACCCATGTTCCCTACCTTACATCAGATTCGTCACATTCAAGCGTCGACGCATGGCCACGCAAAGAGGCGAAAACCAACTGATCGCCATCACAGCCCCACCACCCTTTAGCCCTACACGGCAGTGCAGCTCGCAGATCAGGGTCCACCACTCTATTTACCCAATCATTGTGGATGGAAAGCAGGGAAACTGGGCGTTGCTTTGCCTCTCACCAGCCACCATGGCCCATGGCATTTCAAACAAATCGCATGTCTTGCGACGTAGACCCTTGTCTGCGGGACACACTATTAGTGGATGAACAGTAGAACGTGGCGAAAAGTGGCTGCATCATGTCGTTGGTGCCGAACGGAAGCATTTCGTTGCCGGTGGAAGCGAAGATCTGGAAGTCTGATCTACAATTTCCGTAAATCAAGATTGGCTGAAAGCTCGCAAATATTTAAGCGACAACGTCGGTTCCTTGTTGTAACTGACCTATTTATTTTCGATTTTGTTTTCCGTATGACAAAACCCTTTTCCTGTTGACAAAGTTTATGATGATGTCACTCAAATGCGTGCCTAAATATAGAACGCAGGCCAGGTACATATTCTCTCGGCAAACTGGAAGTTCGCCCTCATTTTATCAATGCTAGATATACACAATAGCTAATTTGACTAGGGGCCTTAGATTACTCCAGCCATACTTATAGATACCTTAAAAAGGCTCTAAGTAGCTAAAGTAGCTAATTATCTTCTGGCTACCACATCTCAAGCAGCCAATATCTCGCCTTTCTAGTTGACGCAGAGATACTGCAGAAAGAGATTCGAGAGGATAAGAATAATGAAGGTCGTCTATATCATCAGTCGTAACTTTTTGCTAACCTAGGTGTCGTTTATTCTACTGCTCGTTACGTCGTGAACGGATTGTAAAAACCGCCCGTCACATCACTCTCACTCTTCAGTTTCCTGTTCTGCCTCTTCAAATACGTCTTGCTCGTGAATGCTGTGCAAAACGTCAATCCCGCAAAGACAATCTGTAGTATCATTGCCATCCTATACCCCGGTGCATCCGAATCTGGAAAGAAGTATGGGCTCATCACATTTCCCAGGTGGCCACAGATGTTCACAATCGCTCCACCCGCCGCCTGCTTCTCTGGTGTCTGACTTAGACTTGATACGGCCCACGTATATACTAGTGAATTAGCCGAAAAGCTGCCGGATGTGTACAAGAAGGCCGCCGTGTATCGAGCTGTGGTGTTGAGTGTTGCGACGGATATAATGAAACCAACAATTGCGATACAATTATTTGTCATGATATGATAGCCACGTTCTTTATTACGATCTGATGACCAGGCAACAAAGAAGGAAACTCCAGTGCCAAGGATATAAGGCGGTGCGGTCAAAACCAGGGCTATAGTCGAAGAACCAAGGTTGAACCTTCAAAACTCAGCATTTTCTCTCTAAAGGTTAGTATTTTGGCTCACCCATTGACTAAAGTCGGAAAGAAATTATTGAGGCCATAAGAGCTTGTCATAAATATGTTCATAAAAATCTGGGTTATGTTAGAAGCGTGTAGGTTGCGGTTGGGGCCTAAGAGAACAGCCTACGAGAATGTAAATTTTAGTGTCAGTCAGGGCGAGACGCAGACCCTGCCATACAGTAGAGTCGGCAGATTGCTCTACTCGATCAGCTTGGATGCGAGCCACAGCAAGTCTGCGCATGTCTTCGTTCATCAACTACATAGCCGAGCCATTCTTCGAATGGGGGTAATTCGGCAGGATCCAAAACGCTGTCAGAGCGAAGAACGCACTTAGTGCAGCTTCAAGGATAAACAGCCACTTCCAGCCTGCAATGCTGGCAAGGCCCGTCATACCGCTGAAGACACCAGCTGCGATCAAGCCTGAAAACGCTTGGGCGAGGACAAGGCCAGAGTATAAGAGAGCGGTACGAAGAGCGAGTTCACGACGAGTATACCAGCATGACATGAGATATACAGCCTATAAAAATCAGCTTTTATAACGTTGAGTGATTTGATGGTCATACGTACTCCAGGAAAGAGTAGTGCTTCAATAACGCCAAGAACAAACTGGACAGCGAAAAGCTCGTTAGCGCTAGTGACAGCTGCAGTTGCAGCCGAGACTCCAGACCAAAGTAAAGCACATGTGGGCAGATAGAGTGCTGGTCGTACACGGGTGATTAACATATTTGAGGGTAATTGTGCTAGCATATAACTACGATATTTCAGCTTATAGGCCCAATTTGATGATTAAAATTGATATTACCCAACCGTGAGAAGTGCGACAGCTGTGCTGTAATCAGTATTCCCAAGATTTAGTGTCGTCTCAAAGTCTTTGTCAAGGCGTGCTTGTCTATGCCTCTCTATTAGTGCCGTGCGCAATGAATGACCGCAATTTACGTACGCAATGTTGGTTCTGTTGAGGAAATTAAACTTCATAAAGTCAGAAGACAGTTTTTTTCCCAAAGGCATGGATAAAAATATGTACCATATACAAGATCCAAAGTTGAGGGAGTAAGGTTATGTCTAGGACCCTAACTATCTTCTTTTCTTTGACCTGCCAATCAGGTATCCCGAGGGCTTTAATAGAATTTCCTCTTTGGACTTTGTTGCCATCGGCGGTAGCGTTTGATTGAATGCCCTCAAGCATCGCGGGTGGCTCTACCGTCTGTTTCTCTGACTCGAAGATGACATGGTGTGAGACAGGTTCCGATGTTTTACTATGGTTAAGAGCCTCCCGGCCCGTGGAGACTGGATCTACCCCGTTGCTAACCATTTCGAATTGTTGTTGGCGAAAGACAGAGATCTGATGAAAGGAATCTGCTATTCTCTTGTTACTATCTTATATTACTCCTAGCTCACCCCGCAGTGCTGAACTTGGGCCTAGCTGCCACTGCTTCTCCATGTCATGGCAAAGTATGAATCGTGCTTGAAGGGTTTATCGAGCATGGGCACTGAAAAGCTCATTCGCCAGGCAATTCTAGTCTTATAAAATCCGAGCCTGGAACACATTTTATGCCGCACCTCTGCCGAAAGGGATTCTTGAATCGGTATAAAACTGGGGATTGGCAGACGATTTTGCCAGTGTGGATTCCAAAGTGACATTAAGTGAGTGCTTAGCAACCCGCTCACTTCTCGCCCAGAGACAAATAAGTCTCGTCGGAGTCTGGAAGATGAGCGGCGAAGCTGCGATTTGGCGGCGTCGGAAGAAATCATGAGTAGGCTTTGTACATAGCCAAGCCGGATATGGCACCGTATGACGTTTGAACGTGAGCCGCCAAGGCCCCCACGCTCCTTAAAACCCACCCGTTTTGTGAACACTGCTAAGAACGGTTATCGGTACCACAGTACGATTACAAAGGTAACGAAATACTCTGGTTGGAACACCTGTAGTCGTATTTGCTAGGTATGTTGATATGCTCATCGTGAGTGCGGGACCAAGCTACATGTAGACGACATTTGGCACCCTCAAGTACAAGATGAATTAAAGCTTGGCTGTGCGTAGCGTAGTATTGAATGGCTACCTGAAGCCTACTATTTGATTGGATAAGATAGACGAGCCGATCGAACCCGGTAAGACGAAAGTAAGTTATGGCAACACTGGCACTGACTGGAGTTGCTCAACAGCGTTCAAGACATGGATGATTTGAAGCTTTAAGCCCGAGAAAACAAACTCGGTACTTTTGCCGACCGGGGTGGCCGTTCAGATCTCGATTAGAGTACAGGTATCCTAGCGTATAAATTGCATACCATAGTTGACTTCAATTAGCAAATAAATATAAAATCTCCTGTTCACGGAATCATCTGCAACCTGCGACGTATAAGGGATATTGAGCAATAGCTTGAAGACCAAGGTATATTATTACCCGTATTCGCACTGGTACTACTCAATTCAGGTCCATATAAGGCCTACTCGGCTGTCAGGTGTGCTTTTGATCTATGAAAAGTCATCCTCTCCCTTCTCAATCGTGCTCTTGACTCTCAATAAGAGTGTTGTCTTCCATTTGTCCAGTTTGCTCAATTGATCAAATTGGAATAGCTTCGAGCCGTTAGCTTGTACGCCCATCCCAAAAAGTCCGATATGGTGGAATTACCTTGTCAGCAAACGCCTCTTGGTCTCCATCTTGAACTGCCTGTGCTAAGTCCACAAGGAGTTGATGCTCTCGTTGCTGCACAAAGCTTGGATCTAGGTCTCTGTACCTATCAAGCGCGGCATTGACACCCACCTGATCACCAGTACAAAGCTGGCAAATGCCAGCTTTCAGTAGGTACTCCTTAACGGACCATCGCATCAAGTTGTTTTGAATGGAGGTCTTTGAGACCTTCTCGTATAGTTCAATAGCCTTGTAGTAGTCTTTACCTTCCAGTGCTACCAAATCCGCTGTCTTGAGCCACAGCTTGTTAGCAAGTGCCTGTTTGGGTAAATCAGTTTTCACCCCCAAAAAAATGGCGCTGGGAATCATTTACTTCGGCATTGTCCTAGAGGGAGGTTAGCATATTTGACTTACAAAGACGATGACAGGTGATACTCACGCTCTCGTACCAACCCGCAGCCTCTTCGTATGCAGCGGCAGCTCGGGTATTATCACCAAGCTCAACTTCGTACAACTCGGCGAGGTTTTGTTTGTGAGTAGCAGCGCGGCGGAAGTTACCTTTGCTGCAGTAGTGTGAAATAGCCTTGTCTAGACATCGTGAGGCGGCCTCAGGGTCATCCTTTCGATAAGCCTCTAGTTTCAGGTTAGGCGTAGGTGATTGCATCTACTAACAGAAACATACTATAGGCTTCAGTCAGTGTATTTGCCTCGTCATCAGGCTCATTCAGTTGCTGTCGTTGCACTGATGCTGCCTTCTCGAATGCTTCACCGGCTTCCTTCCCTATGTCACGTTAGTATTGTCATAACAAGTATAGGGCCAAACCAAAAAAATGGCAGCCAGACAGTTGGTTCATACCCATCTTCTGCATGCGAAATGCATTTGCCGCTGCGATGAACTGGTCTGCAGCCGCTTCGTCTGTCATGTGCATTAGTCGTGAAACGAGCATGGACTTCTTTATAAACTGTACATTTGTCCTGTCGTCCACCGAAGAAACTAAATCCACCCGAGGCCTTCTGCAAAGACTGTTCTGCCTGTTGTCGCACCCTGATATCAGTTGTCCGCGTTGTGGCTGAGTTTGAGGATTTGCCCCACCTGTCGCAGTAATGCTCGTGGATCTCCAGCCATGTTTGATCGATTTTATATTCGGTTGAGTTTCAAAGTGAGAAGTTGTAGAAGAACAAGAACCCAGGGCAGCGGAGAGATCACTCTGAGTGTTTGCACGAGACAGGTGGCTGCGGTAGTCGTCTCGAGCGATGACGAACCCTGCCTGGTCCGAGCTTCAGTCTGAGGGCTGACTTCAGGTCGCGGTTCCGAGATAAGGCTAGCGTTGCCGGCCCGA
Organism: Ophiosphaerella korrae; assembly: GCA_028456385.1. Classification (NCBI taxonomy): domain Eukaryota; kingdom Fungi; phylum Ascomycota; class Dothideomycetes; order Pleosporales; family Phaeosphaeriaceae; genus Ophiosphaerella; species Ophiosphaerella korrae. Next base: position 14,037 of record JALNQF010000206.1, read on the forward strand.
CTCAACCTCGACGACAATTGTAATCCCCAAAGCTTCGTCTGTGCCATCACTTCGGTTCTGGATTCACTGCGCTTTTGGTACCGGAGGCTTGAAAGGCGGAGAGCGCAAAGAAAACCTCAACCAACACCGAAGACTATTCTTTACATGTAAAAGTCACGACAATCATCATGGCCTTGCGTTGCGCGTTTTCCCCCACCAGCAGCATTATCAAGCCTCTACGACATTCCCACATTCGAGCCGTGATCAACCCACTACTCTTCACACGAAGAAGCGCTAGCACACAAGTGCAACTTCGGCCAGGCATCCGACCCGACGAACTCGACCAGCTTCTCGCAGAACCAACATGGTCTGTTAAATCTCTCCTCCAGAGGAGCACCCGTGCTGCCACTGAACCACGGGTTACACCTCAACAACTCCACCATTTACTACGACTCTCTGCCCTACCGCCTCCTCAGACAGCCGAAGAGGAGCAAAAGATGCTCGACACACTGGCAGCGCAGTTACATTTTGTGGGCAAGATACAAGAAGTTGAAACCACAGATATTGAACCTTTGCGAGTAATACGTGATGAAACAGAAGAGGCTGAAAAAGAGCAAACCATTTCTTTCGCATCGCTCAAAGATGCTCTGGCAAAAGAGGAAGTCATTGGCAAACATCACAAACGCAGACAGCGAGGTACCACACCCGTAAATGCCAAAGATGCAGAGGGCTGGGATATACTCGGGTCAACGGAACGCAAGGCCGGGAAGTACTTTGTTGTGGAAAGTGAACGCTCCCAGGAGTGAGAATGTCACCCTTCACGGCATCTCCCACACATTGGCATGCAAATTCATGCCTGTCAATTTTCAGTCTCGATTGCCATGATCTATCTAGCACTAGGACAAGGCAATCACCAGACGAATAAGTAGAAATACCAGAAAATTTACCGCTGAACGATATTCGTCAAAGCTACTACAAGGATACAGGAAGAACATCGGAGTTTCAATTCAACTTAGATCACCTCGTAACCAGTACAAGTTCAGACTCAAATACGTGCTTCAACACAAAAGCCAAACGCCAAAGGAACCGGACAAGCAAAAGCCGCTCCAAATTCAGACGTAATTGCAACGAATAACGGCCGCTCTCTTGCATAATGTACAGTACGTCACAAAGGCCGGCTTACTGTCACAACCACAGAAGGGTGCTTCATCTAGGTCGGGAAGCTCTGGGGTGGCTAGTCGAGTCAGTCGAGGTGTGGGCGGCGGCGTAGGCTCAGTCCATCTCTGGGGTACCTCGATGTCTTTCTGGGTTCTTGGCGCGATATCTTCAGGCGTTGTAATAACGATAGGAGCTGGTCTTGTTCTGGTTGGTGAACGGGTTGTATTCATGTCACGTGACGCCAAGCTTCCACGCCTGGAGGACGATTCCGGAGACATGTAGCTCAAGCACTCAACTGGCGACAAGGCTGTTGAGGATCTCTTTGTCTCCATAGACGGTACTGGAGATGGAATACCACGTTCTGGAGCTCCTGCTATGGTACTATGGCCAGGCTTGGACCGACGACGACACTCAACAATGTATCGATGGCGACCATTATCATAAACCGTCTGGTGATGCCCCCCAATGGTACTCAACTGCTTTTGGGTTCTTGCTGCCTGTCTATTCGGCGACGGTGTTGTTGATGACGACGACATGGTGATAAGACGACCAGTATATCCAACGACGACTATCAATTACTGGAACATGTAAAAAGCGTTACCGCAGTCTTAGCGAAAGAGAAAGAGTTGGTTAGGCAACGATGGCGTCGTGTTGTGTGGTTGGTATAGTGTGAGGAGAGTGGGCGATAGGAGGGATAGTGCAAGAAGTGGGCGGTGCGAAGTATATACTGTGCGAGGGCTGCTGCCAAGCCCACCCACACCTGACGCCCTAGGACTCCTGGCTAAGCACCCCACCCCGTTGGTCACTCTATTCTTCTACACCAGCTCATCCCAAGGCCCGTTTCAAACCCCTAGAGATTGAGTTCATTGAGAACGGTGCAAGATTGCACGACCTGCATGTTTCCGGTGTAAGTTGGCATGCCTCTCAGAGAGGCATGAGGCGGCCTCAGGCTCAAGCCACTCGTGAGCACATAACAGAAGATACTCTCGCACCCCTCATGCTCAGTCCGTATGGTAAGCATGTGAACTCTCGATGCATCATGTTTTGAAGCATGCCTCACTTCAACCTCACCGTCGCCACAACATTGCCATACACCAGTCACCTACTGACTTCGCGGTCGTCTAGAACAACGATAATCCTTACAGCGCTCATCATGGTTGATATTTGGCCATGATTCATAATGTTTAGTAGTTATGTAGTGTGGTTTATTGCTATATCTAAGCCTTCGTAGTATTCTGGTCTGCCAAGGAATGCGACCCTGACCTAGCACATCACGTTTACTCCTGTCAGATGTGTGTTTACAGGATCGCTTCCGGTAAAAACCGTCGAACTTTCTGTCAATCGAAGGAGCATCAATTCAAATAATCTTATTCAAGAATCTCCGACCTTCACATCTGTACCCAAGTTCGGTACTCTTGGGTCTAGATCACGTGACCAATACGGTGTGTGCACAGGTAGCTTGTCCAACACATACGTACTTGCAAGTCACACAAAATTGCTTCTGGGTGCACGATTAGAAAATTGGGCCAAGAACGGTTCTCCGTTGGCCGTATCTTAGGCTTTGAGAGGCCCTGACAGATGCACTTCTTGGAACAAGAGCTGTCTCTTTTGTTCTGACAGGCCTGTACCTTTAGGCACCTACAAAACTGACATTACCCCGCTGTGTAGGTCAGTAGCCCCAGAGCTTTGCCACAAAAACTTTTCGTCTAGTTTCTAACTTCACGCAACCTTCAGTTCACCACATATACAGTCCTATTTTGTGTCATGTAGGAATTGTATTTTAAGCTGAGATAGCTTCAACAGCTCCAAGTGTCATGTACAGATATTTCAATCCAGAGTTCATGGCGAATCCTACACTGGTTGCGTTTTCTCATAAAAATTCGAATACATTTCGTCGTTCTCCAGCTCGGAGCGACTTGCACTTGTGCTGTCGAAACAGTGTTGATATATTGTAACCAAGCTTGATGCATATGAACTTCGATTATACGGCGGTAAATCTGGGTATTTTTAAGAAAAATCAAACATAGGGCTAAACAATTGGACAATTCATTTGAAGTTCACGAAGACTTTATGCTGACAAAAGATCTCACCGGGCATTATAAACTATAATCTCTTGGACGAGGCTGTATCGTTTGGGGGAGTGGAACGCGAATGAATTATATTAGAGTAAAACGAAGCAGCCATATTTAAATCGCCGAGACAGAGGGTTCGTTACAGATCTAAATATGTGTTGGTGTCCAGCTGTCCATGGTTTGACGATGTTTGATGTGAAGTTATTGACTAGTCTAAATGGAGGAAGGCGTCAAGGGATGAGGATGCCTCGGCCCAGCCATCATTCCCGAACACCATACCTTCACGCTCAACGTCGCGCCCCAAACTGCTCGAACACAGCACCGACGCTTGACACATTCCCTAGGACCTAGAGCCATGTCAGACAAGATGGTGCCCTCTTGGCAACGTAACGCAACTGATGACTCTATCACCCCATCTGCTGAACCAGAACAACCACCCGAATCCACCGCGTCCGAACAAGAGCAGCTAGAGCGAAACACGTCTTCAGTTGCCGGGGCACCTTTGCCGACGGGGGATGATCTAGGAGACATAGAGAACATAAATATATTTGATCAAGCGAAGCGCTTCCTTGACGACCCTGCAATTCGCGATGCGCCTCGAGAAAAGAAGAGTGCGTTCCTGGAATCAAAAGGCCTAAGCGCAGATGAGATAGGGACATTATTAGGTGAGGAAGTGCAGGAGAGTAGCCATCCGAACATAGAAGAAGCTGGCGAGCGCACCTGGTCAACGGTATGTGCGAGGGTCTCATTCAACAGGTTTCCTTCTACATCCCTACGAATAAAACAACTGATTTTAGCAGGGACCTCCTCGAATGATCGAGACACCGCAAACGTCGCAATCATTGCAGTCCAGCCTAACACCACGAGAAATTCCTCCTATCGTTACTTATCCCGAGTTCCTTGCCCAGACTGAGAAACCACCTCCTCTCATAACCACCCAGCGCCTGCTGAATACGGCCTACGTAGCAGGAGGCTTGATGGCCACAATATACGGCTTTTCAAAGTATATTATCTCGCCAATGGCTCGTGAACTCGCTGAGTCTCGACAAGACTTTGCAACACACACGCAAGGGCAGTTGCTTGAGTTCAATAAGAGGTTGGCCGATGCAGTATCAGTAGATCCTGCAAGCAATGTAAAATCTAAGGTGACGGACATTCCGGATGATATTTCGGAGGCCGACTCAGACCCAACGGAGCTCTACCATCGTGATTTTGGCACCCAAACCACTCCTGCGCTATCACGAAGGCCATCAGTATCTGTTGGCACAGATCCCGAACCTGTTGTGACTGGCCACGAAAACCGCCTCAAGATCATCAAGTCGCATCTGAAAGAACTTGAGAGCGCGCAATCGAACGATACTGCGTCTGCGGGTTCCCTGAAAACGGAGATTTCTGGGCTATCGAATTATCTGAGCGATATGAGCTATCAAAACCAATATTTTTCAAATATGGGAGGCTACTACGGATCAAGTTTTGGTCTGCCGCCACCAAAGGACGGGAAGAATGATCAAATAGAAGTATTGAAGAACGATATCAGGGCCGTAAAGGGCGTCTTCTTGAGCGCAAGAAATTTCCCTGGAGGACGAAATATAACTCCTATGTCGACAGGGAGAACATAGTGTGGCAATAGTACATGTAAGATTAATATGTTAATGTGCAGTTCTATTTCTATAACCGTGACTATCAGAGTTTTGTAATTTACCGTCAAAGTAGCTCGTCATATATTGCAGTTAGGCGGAATGTTGATGTGAACCACTGACGTTCGCCCCGCTACGTCTTTGACGTCATGCCTAAAACAGCAACTGCTAGATAATCATACCCTCACAACTGCAAATCCTGTTAGATTAACCCACCATCCTCAATTATCAGAATCATTCCAAGCACAATGGCAAGCTGGGCGCATAAGTTGCCCTTTGGGCATTCTAAATCTGAACACCAAGATGAAACCTCACTCACGACGCTACTTACAGCAGATCAATGTGCTGATCTCACCTTTCTCATAGCAACCATTACAGCAACAATGCGGAAGTCTTTGCTTCAAACCTTCACTGCAGAGGAAGTCCATCATGATAAAAAAATCTCAAATACAGGAAAATATGATTTGAGAAACACATCAGATGCAAGCAGCGCCGAGGCTGAGAACGATGACGAGGTGAAGAAAGAGCGGGAGACACGTGAACAAGACGCAAAGAAAGAACTTGCGCAACCTGAAGTACAAGAGCTGAAAAAAGAAATGTTGCGTTATTTTGACGAGTGGCGAGGTACAGTTGTTGGAAGGGTGGGCGAGATTGTAAACTCACGAGAGGAGGCCAGGGAGCAGACAAGACAGGTTGGCGAACAAGATGTACAGAAAACTGTCAAAAAAGCTGAAGTGGGTACGACAAGCATTCGAAGCCTTGATTCTCACGAGGAAGATGAGGAAAAGTCGTTCAAACAGTTGTATCCTGCCGTACAAACGCAGCTCTCCCAGTTGGAGGAGAGCAAGCGAGCTTTGATTCTACACTCCCTAGTTCTCATATTGCTTAGTCTTGAACACTACTCTGCGCACTCTCGAATTTTGATCCTTTATCTCGCCAGTTCCATCGGTCTCCCTCTCTCCGTACTCAAGAAAGACGAGGAGACAGTCGCTCAAGGTCTCCTAGAGGCGGCATCACAACAACTCAATGCTGATGCGGAGACAAAAGAAGCAGCCGAATCATCTCAGACTTCTCGAAAATGGAAAGTTGGTCTCGCTTCTGTGGCTGGTGCTGCACTTATCGGCGTCACTGGTGGTCTCGCCGCGCCACTTCTGGCAGCAGGAGTAGGGACGGTCATGGGGGGAATTGGCCTCGGAGCCACGGCGGCGGCTGGGTACCTTGGTACGCTTGCAGGTTCAACAGTACTTGTAGGGGGCCTATTCGGTGCATATGGCGCTAGAATGACAGGCCGTGCTATGGATGATTACGCCAAAGAGGTCGAAGACTTCGCATTCATACCTATACACCTCTCGCAAGATCCAAAGCATCAGGACAATGAGTCTCGTCGTCTACGGGTCGCCATTGCTGTTTCAGGTTGGCTGCGTGAGTCTGATGAAACTCACAAGCCGTGGCGGTATATCAGCAAAGGAACAGAAGGTTTCGCACTACGCTGGGAACTCGAAGCCTTGCTCAAATTAGGTCATAGTCTTGAGACGTTCGTAGCTAGCGCAGCATGGGGCTATGCAAAGAAGAAGATTCTTGAAAGAACGCTGTTTGCAACGCTGACGGCGGCCCTATGGCCTCTCGGTATCTTAAAGATCGCGAGCATCCTAGATAACCCCTTCTCTGTTGCTAAATATCGCGCGGGAAAAGCCGGTGAAGTACTTGCCGACGCCCTCATCAATAGAGTTCAGGGAGAGCGTCCCGTCACACTTGTTGGATACTCCCTAGGCGCAAGACTCATCTACTCGTGTCTGCAAAGACTCGCCGAACGCCGGGCCTTTGGCTTAGTGGAAAATGTAGTTCTTGCCGGGACGCCATGCCGATCTGATCCAGCAGATTGGCGCCGAATTAGGTCCGTAGTCAGCGGGCAGGTGGTCAACGTATTCTCAAAGCAAGATTTCGTACTCGGCTTCTTGTACCGTACTTCGTCAGTGCAGCTAGGTGTTGCAGGCCTCCAACCAATCGAAGGCGTACATGGTGTTCAGAATGTGGATGTTAGCGAGCTTGTTGATGGGCATTTACAATACCGATATCTGACCGGCTCGATCCTCCGAAAGATTGGATTCGAAGATGTCGACATTAAGGAGGTGGAACGTGCAGAAGCCGAGATGAAGAAACAGCAAGCGGAAGAGAAGAAGGAACGAGAGAAGAATGAAGGGAAGAATGGAGAGGGTGAAGAAAAGGAGAAACTCGAGTCTGAAGTACACAAGAAGAATGAGCAGAGCTTGCTTCAAGTAATGCAGGAGAAAACGAAGAACCTGGACATAGGTGGATTTTTTGTTGGAGATGGTAAACGAGAGGGTATGGGGGCGGCGGATAAGCCGGTAGCACAACAGAAAAAGTAGAGAGTTAGTATATACATGATTACTACCTGATTTAGAATACAAGGATACGTAATGGTATCTACGAATGTACTAGTTCATAAGTTTACGGGTTTACATTGAACACGACAGCATAGGAGCACAACCCCAAAAAAACCCTTGCCTCCATAAATCTCACGTAGCAATAGCACACCCAATGCCCCACAATCGTCGATAACTTACGTACCGCCCACGCCCTCGTACAGGCGGTACCACAGATCTTAGTGCCATATCTACTTTCCAGTCGATCGAGATGGTGCACATTCAATACATCCGGCACAACCGGTTATCGAAACCTCAACAAGAGTTTCACAACCACCCATACTAATGCGCTTTCCCAGCTACGCGCGCCGACCTCAACGTACAGGCGTACCCGAAGCGGGGCACGGAGCTTGGTTTGCGCTGAGGAGGATAGGCGAGCGAAGTTGGTGATGCAACAGGTGAGCATGTTTCAGCAATTGTGAAAAAACGGGAAGGGAGGGTGGCATTTTAGGAAACGAGAATGGGGGGGAGGGGAATGTCGCACTGGTTCCCCAGCAGACTTGAATTACAGTGGGTGCATGGTTGGTTTGGAAAAAGCCAGTGGTGAGGTTATGAGACATTGATTGATACTCAGACATTGATGTTTGTGGTGCGTTTGATGCAGGTGGTGCGTGAGATGCATACATAGCACACTTATGGTAGTGTTTTACGGTAGGTTTGATTACGTGGACTTTTGGGTAGAGGCTACATGGGTGAGAGCTGCAGGACTGTTGGACGCGAGACGAGGCATTCGCGGCCTACTAGTGCCGCGGGCTCGCCAAAAGAAGTTTACACAGTATGCATAGTACCGGTGATAAGGGAAGGATGTATTGTCCGCTAGGACTGTTTCGCTCCTCGGGAAACGGGGTCATTCTCTTGCTCATGGCCTCGCCGAAACAGAGCGGTGAACTTTGCGCTACGACACTCCACTGGTAGCATACTACGTAGTAGTACCAGTCTTCTAAAGATGGACATTGTGCTTGTGGTTGCTATGGGGCCTCGTGTGCGAACCAGGTCCTGCCTCGTAGTTCAATTCACCGAAGCAAATCGTTGTCATCGGTGTCAGTATCCGCGTCATCCGATAGAGATATTGAGCTGGCAACAACGGCAAGCCTGCCTATCGTATGTGCAATAGCGGGTCGTTCTTGTCTAGGTATGCATGCCTGAATGCAATTTGAGCCTCATAATGTACTGGAACATTTGCACCTGCAGTTGAGGCGAAGAAATTTAACCACACCGCTATGTCCCGGACAATGCGCCCAAAAACACAATCTTCTCCTATTGCTGCTTGGCCGTAGATTCCCCGTGGCAAGTGGTACCTGATCGCCTTCAAGATAGTAGCAGGCACTCCCCGGTATCGGTACCAGGCAGCCTATATCCATGGTGATATACCTCGTGATGAGCGCGTGCCCAAGCGCTGATTATAGTTCCATGCACTTCCGATCCGCCTCGGTCAACTCCTCATTCCATGCCGAATGTTGCGGTACCTGATGTTCTCTTGAGTTTTGCAAGTATATCCTAGCATCAGAACGACACATTCAACTAACCGACCCATCTATCCCTACAATATACAAAGGCGGCCAGATGTGCAAGGCGCCTCACAGATATTAAACGTTCTGTGACAGAACAGTGCCCCTCATGCTCGCGCATCTTATCCCGCCTGCAAGCCTCTTCTCTTTCATCACAGTTGTAGTGTTGGGTTGATCCTGGCGCACGTGGCTATGCGAGAGTCTACAAAACGCGCTTCGCGTAGCGGTGGCTAGTGAACCAAGTTGAAAAGGACCTTTGTATCGAATGACAATGTGCTTAGGTCAACGGCCGTGCATGAACAGTGGATATTGTACACAGTAGAAGAATGCATGTCAAACGTAGGGGGTGAAGGGGTGTGTGTCGCAATCGAATTAATATGGGGATCCTTGTTAGATGGACTGTTGTATGGATGCTCTTGATTGCGGACAACACGCACCGAGCAGTTTGACTGATTCGTTGCTGACTAGGAAATTGTGCGCCAGGACGACCCCGAAACTTACCATCCTAACGGAGGAACTTGTCATGCTAACTGGTACTTGCCGGGACCATCCCAAGCACACGAAATGATCAGATCGAATGTGATAAGCGCACAGTTAGCCCCGCAGACATGGCGATAGAGTGCTGTTGTTGGTTGGCACGACCAATGACTGGAGGAAGCAGAGGACCAGACATCAATGTGTCTCAATGGATACAAACGATCAAAGTGTTTCTGTGGTGAGACTCACCGTAACGTGCATGTGGTGCGCTCCGCAATAACACCGCTCCGCCGTCGGGGATTCTGAGGGAAGTGTGGCCTTTGAGCCTTTGAGCCCATGTATACGCGTCGATCACAGCGGCCTAGAGGCGTAGCGCCCCGCCAGGCGTTCGTTGCATGATCAAGTGTCAGGCGGGCCAGATGACCTATTTTGCGACATCTTTTCGGACACTGCGGAAAAGGTTATCGAGGATATCCTTGTGGGAAATGAGTGGGAGTTCAAGCGGTCACCCACGTGCGCGTGACTGCAGGTGGATCTCAGAGGACAAATAACGGCCTTCCAGAAGGTTGAAGCTTCAGGGATGAACGTTGTCGGCTACCCATCGATCAGAATTGGCTGTGCGACGTCGCGTAGGGCGGAGCAATCAATTGTCGGAAACATGGCCAGCGTTGTTGCAGGCAGACACCACGTGACTACCTGCGCACTTTCATGACACAACATGTTTAGGGCACCGATTCCCGGAATCCAATACGAGAACAAATACTTGGGTGGCTACCATGACCCAGGTCGTAAGATGTATTGACACCGGTACGGGATCGACTTGTTTTGAGTGCAGAAACTGGCGGATCGGCTCCGAGAACTACCGGTAGCTCGTACTTCGATCTTTAGGTGCTGATGGATGACGCTCGGCTATAAAGGTACCTGCGTGTCGGGTTTGTGGGAGGTATCGCGACGATCGTGTGACGGCAGCATGGTGCCACAATACTCGTGGCCCGCCGCAAGCATACCGGTAGACGGTTAGCATGTAAATAAGTATCCTAATCAAGATGTCTAGTCGAAATGAAGGATGGGAGTGTGAAACCAAAAGCCCGAAATGGCTGCCGTGATGATTGACTCGTAAAGCGTCGATCCTTTGGAACCTCAACGAGGTGGCTGACGGATCATCTACAACATGGACCCGATTCGCGCACTCAACCTCTAGGGTCAACCTCCAGCCTAAAGTTCGCACAGCATTACTTTTTCGGCAGCCGTGACTGCCCTCGCTTGGAGTCAACCAGGCCCAGGGGTGGGATAGTGCATCCTCATGTTGATGTGATGAAGTGCTTTTTGGTACTACTGGAGCGGAAGGATTCCAGTTTTGCTTTTTGGCGTTGTGTAGTGTTCGATCCTACGGCGGTGACCCCAACGAGAACAGAATACTCGAATCAACCCATCTACATTGCTTTTCCAACGGCTCTGGTGCAACCGAGGTGTGCTAACTTAGACGACTTGCCTTTGTTCATGTGCACATTCTACTACAAGTGGTTATAAATCAGCAATACTGGCGATCCTATGATTCCATGTCAGTGTTGCTTTGCCCCACGGGAGATTCCATTATGCACGCTCGCTTACGATTGTCCCGCTCTCCCGTCTAAGGGAATTGTGTGCGTTGATCACTCTCTGAGACAGATGAGCTGTGCCAAGGCGCGCCTTCGGGATAATCACAGGTGCTGCCCAGCTCTTCGGCACCATTCCCCTCCAGCCTTCATCACGGCGTGGGTAGAAACGTATGACGGGTGCAAATCTGGATGATACGGAGATTATAGCGCGCCAGTGCAATGCTGATAAGTGATGAGCGTGAAACTAGCGTTGGCTCCAGCAACATCTGTCACGGTGTTTTCTAGAACCTCCCTCTCGCCCGCTGTGCCTGTGCTTTTCAGGCAGCTATGGGGTCGTATTAGTGCTTAAATTCGGTACAGAATAAATGTGGCCCTGTGCCAGCTTGTGTACTTAGTTGTGTATGCATCCTGGAAATGTTGCGGATGACATTGTGTCTTCTTGCCAGTTCTATGCTTATGGCTCGTTGAGTAAAGCGCTTGGGGGGGGGGGGGGGGTAGCATCATGATACTTGGGCACCTTGCCTATATCAGGACGCGAAAATGATCGCCAAAGACGAAAATCTTGCAAGGTTCGTGGAGATGACTCAAACATCGAGGTCGATGTTTGTCTTCATGCAGGGTCCTAGATAAACTCAGCGACATGGCCATTGCGAAAGCATGGCTCATGCAGTAGCAAATAGCATCTGAAATGATGGGCATATAGGGCGACTATCTTGCGCTCCAGTGGAAATACTCCCCCATGCGTATAGCATGGTAGATCCTGTGAAGTTGATATTGCGCTCGCGGATATAACGAGGCCAACCAATCCAGGTGGCACTTGAAGTTCTCACCTGGTCAAAAAGGGATTTTCCTGAATCATGCGAGCAACAGAAATGCCCCTTGTTGCGCGTTACTGTATCAGAGCATGGAGAAACAGGGATGTATTATGAGGTTCGTTCAATAACATTAATTTTTGTCCGTTTTGACAGAAGCCAAAGCGTGAAACGCTTGTGCCAATGCCTTGCTATAAGCACAGGAAAGTGAAGGAGGTCATTTGATCTCTCCTTGCAACTCTAAATATGAACAAGAGAATTCGTAGGGAAGACGAAGAAGCCGGAGCACCAGAAACCAGGTGAACGGGCGGAGGTAGCCCAGAACGATTTTGGATATCAGTAAATGAAGAAATAAACTCCTTGAAATGCCAAAACATGAGGGGACGCCGATACAGAAAAGTCACCGATGAGTGTCCTTAGAATTTACACGCTAGAACGAACGAATGGATGCTGGCCCGCCGGACGACTGTGAAGGAAGACTACCGAGTTGGATTGTAAAATCGTTATGTCGTAATGGTGGTGCTTGTTGCCGCGTGACAGCCGCGCTCATGACGTTTCATGTTACTTCGTACGCTGAAAGCTTTACCACAGCCGGGTTGCGGGCACTTGTACGGCTTCTCGCCGGTATGGCTATGGCTATGAATGCGCAAACTGCTCGGCCGTGAGAACGCCTTGTTACAGGTCGAACAAATGTAACGATCCTGGGACTGGGGGAACGCAGATTGACTCGATGTGCTGATGTAATGGTGATGTTGCCATGGATTTGAGCCGGTTGCGCCAGGGCTAGGAACAGGTACAGGTAGTGGCATTCCTTGAGGCTGGAAATTGGAGGGCAAAGGCCGTTGGGCGTACATGCCTAGGCTACTGTACGAGTGCTGTTCTGGTGAATAAAACGATGTCGCAGAAGCGGCCCCAGGCGATGAGGCATAGGGGGACTGAGCGTAAACGGTCGCGCCATACGGAGACATGGAGTGAGAAGGCAAGGAGTCTCGCTTCACCGAAGGCATGGAAGCCATGGCCTGGCGCTGCTGATGGGGCTCGACATTGTTGAGTGAGGCGCCAACAAAATAAGGTACTGATGCCGCTGAGTGGCTAGAAGCTGCTGACGGTGAGCGGTTTCCGTCGCCTGGTGCGTCTGGATGCATAGGTGGAGTGGGTGGTAGAGTGATCCGGTGGGTACTGATGGCTGGCGGCGCTGAAAAAGGACCTGCTTGGGTTGGCTGTGGCATTGCACTTGATCCTCTGTGTTGGGCTTGCCGTAACTGTGGCGAGAGTGATTGTCGTCGTTGCGACTGAGGGCTCTGGGCAGCTACGACTGTCAGCGCTGCTGGCGAAGGAAGGCAGACTCATAGAAGGGACTTACTTGTTTCGGGAGTAGGGTTCTCACCACCGGCGATTTCGAGCAAGCTGGAAATTGAAGGTAGAGAAGGCTTCTTCTCTTCGGCGGGGGGCGAGGGTGGCGATTGGGGATGTGGATGTGGGTGTGGGTGTGGGTGTGGGTGTGGGTGTGTCCGTTGGTAAGAATGTTGCAGGTCCTGCGGTTGGCGATATGTGTTGGAAGAAGTGGGGGAAGCGTAGACACGGGGATGAGGCTGTTGTTGGTAGTAGGCCGAGGAGGGTGGTTGTTGAAAGGGCTCTCGCTCGCGTACGCTGCCGTGCACCATGCTGGCAAGATGCATCGCCATGGAGAAGGAAATGGTCACGGGTCACAGCAGAGGTTGCGTAACAGGTCAGAGAGAGGATAAGTGGGAGAGAGGTGACGGCGAGGAAGCGAAGTGGTGACGAGATAGGTAGCTGGGTAGACCAGAGGGCGAATACGGACAGATACTAAGGGCCAGGACTTCGGGCCTGCAGTACTCAAGTACTGTGGTACGTCGAATAGGCAGGACGCGGATTGGCGAGATTCAGTGCGAAGCCCGTTCGCACTGTAGCGTGGTTAGTGAAGGGCCGTGGTGAGCAAAGGGTTGCCAACGGGGTGGGTCAGACAGCGGTCGATGGGGCCCCAGCGAGTCGACCTTCCCTGTCGTGATGGCGGACGAGGCGGCGGGACGTTGTGACAGCCAGACTCCCAGTCGAGCTAGCTGCGTGGTGAGAGCCCTGCAACGGCAATGCAGACAATGGCCAGGAACGGTTAGGAGGCAGCGATGCGCACGCACCGTCGACTATGCCTTGACCTAGCGATCCGCCCACGCATCCCAGCACGGCCAATCTACAAGGCCGGTGATGGTGCGCTTTTGGGACAGAGGCACTGCACCAGCGCCCCCCCCTGCTTTGGGAAGGGGGTGAGGGATTGGGATCCCAGGGCCGGCCGCGATGCAGTTGCAGATCGACGGTTCCAGGAGCAGCCTCAGGATGCTGTGCAGGGACTTCGGAAGCAGGCTGCCTGGCTGAGGAGCGAGCGAGGGAGCGAGGGATGGTGAGGGCCACGGGGCTGGAAAAACCCAGGCCGGGTCGAGGTTGAGGCGTGAGGCAGGCACTTGTGAGTGACTGGCTGGAACACGTGCACACGGACAGATGCAACCACGGCCGCCTCGAGTGCACAATAGAGCCGCTGAACAGCAACGGGCAGCAGTGAATCTCCAGGCCGCTGCCGCAGGTGGCAGATGCAAAGAATGTTGCAGCTCGGGTGAGCGTCGGACCATGCGCCCGATCCCCAGGCCGTCGAGGAGATCCGCCGAAGGGAGGCTGCTGCCGCGCCGAGAGCTCAGCAAGACGCCTCGAGCGCTGACGAAGGATTACCGCGGATGGCCAGGGGCTGGTCGCTGCAGAGGAACGGCCAGCTAGAGCTCGACGCCTGGGTGCTGGCTGTTGGCTGCTGCTGCTGGCTGTTGGCTGCTGCTGCTGGCTGGCTGCTGGCGCGCAAAAAGGGACAGACGTGAGACGGGCCAGAGACGGCAGCCGCTGCTTCCCACGCTTTAAACAGAACGCCAGCCCGTCCTCCCATGTCGCCCATCTATCGTCTCTCACCGCAGTGGCCGCACTCTGCGCGTGGTGCCAATGCTGCAAATCCAAAGCGTCGTCGTCGTGACGGGCTCTAGTCGGCCAGCCCTGGGCACGCCACCGCTGCGCAAACGCTCTAATGTTGCTGGTGCTGGCCGAGTGCTGGCCACACACTCGCCGCGCTACCGCCGCCCTGGCCACTCCAAACATGCTCTTGCAAAATGTCCGCACCAACGATTAGAGAGCCTCTGTCCTGCCATGATGATGTGCCTCGCTGCAGCCCCGGCCGAAGCGAGCCTCCTCACACGGATGATGTGACGCCAAACGACGCTAACTTACTGAGCCCGCTGGCCAGCCCTCTGTCACACCCTTCTAGCAATCCCATCCGTGTCGCACATCTGCCGTGTCCACCTCCTCCTGTAGCGTTCTGTCACGGGCCTGACGCGCATGTCATCTCAGCCCTGGGATCCCTTCGCCGTCTTCTCTCTGCACCTCTCACCGCATCTTTGCCCTGACCCCCTCCTGCTCAGAAATTTAGGCGGCACCGACTGCATCACATTCATCACAATGGCAAGCGCGGGAGCGCAACGAGCCACGGCTGCACGGCTGATGCGCCTCTTTGGAGCAAGCCGTCTCTGGGGCTCCTAAGCGATGTCCTGTCGGTGCCACGAGTGCGGACAATGGCGTTATTTCATGTCTTGGCCCCGTTCGTCTGTGGAAGATCTCTCAAAAGAGGCGGGTCGATCAGCACAAGCGCATGCAGCTAATCCTGGAGCCACGTTGGCTGGTGCCACCATCATCTGCTCACTCTATCCGACCCCATGTTGACCAATCACATTCATTTCTGACCCTCATTCCGCGCGGCTCCTTGCTGCATACCACGCGTGTGAGCTTCCGCCGCATTGTAGCACGGGAAATTTTGCAGCAATGCAAACCACGGCTGAAGATCGGAGTCTAACAACGCATGCGTCGCCAATCAGGGGGCCGTTTTTATTTGCCGAAGGCCCTTCTCCGGCGGCGACAAATGTGTAGTAGACCATTTTGCAAGACCACGTGTGACGCAGCAACAAGACCGCACGGATCCTGTATGAGATGCCTGCCAGGGTCTCTGTTGACGGAAAATCTGCGTCTCCAGGCCTGGCCGCAGGGTACACCCACCATCCTGGATCCTGTACCCATGTGGGCATCAAATTGGCCTGAAACTCGAAACAGCCTGGCTTGTTCGTGGGAAGCGCCCTCCGAACTGTTCGAGTAAGGAACATGTATTTTCCACTGCGGACAAATTGTCTCATGA
Organism: Ophiosphaerella korrae; assembly: GCA_028456385.1. NCBI lineage: Eukaryota > Fungi > Ascomycota > Dothideomycetes > Pleosporales > Phaeosphaeriaceae > Ophiosphaerella > Ophiosphaerella korrae. The sequence continues at coordinate 29,956 of JALNQF010000206.1, forward strand.
AGAAACCATCTCTCCTTATTGCTTCACCCGTTCAAGTGGAATGATTTGCTCGAGCGGGAACTCTACATGATCTTCCGGGAAGATATCCAACAGGGACACTTCGCATCGTGTCAGCAGCAAGGCGTGCGCTTTGCAGGGGTATCCATACCTAGACCACGCCTTGATCCGTCATCTGGGGGTTGCCAGAGTCGTTGTTTGTGATATCCGAGCGATCATTGCGGCATGTCGTTGTCTTGAGTCGGCCCCGTAGCGGCATCCTTACCACCTGCTTTGCCTTCCGAGGTTCTTCATCTTCGGCACGTGGACGGGCTTCTCGAAGCCTTCCGGCTTCTATTCTCAAATTAGCTACGCCTACCACAATAGCTAGAGGGGTAACTGTAGATACAACTTTCTGTTGTAACCTTTTCTCCGCCATACCGGCAACGTCCGCAGCACATATGTTGTACCCCGTACTCTCTGCTCATGCCACATATTCACTGCAGCGCATAATTATTGAGGCTAAAGGGCTGAACGCCACTATTCTCATAGTAGAATAGCGTGTAACATCAACAACTATTATTCGTCAAAAACATGCTACAATCCTAGGCCTACTATCCACATTCGTCGTTATCAAGATGAAGGGTTCCCATTAAGACAGATCTTATGCCTGTCGGCCTTCGCTTAGGCCCAGACAAAGCCATCAACCTGGTCACACTTATTGGGACCATCTGTCGGCTTCTAAATCCTACGAATTACAGGGAAGACGCATCACAAGACTTGAATTGCTAAATTTTCACATCAAGATTTCCAGTACATTTGTGCGATGCATCATCATCAAGATGCAGTATCGCACCCTCTGGTTCATACCTATCACAATCCTCGTCGAGAGGGGCATCGCCAAGCGACTTCGGTAACGTAATATTGTCCAGTGTCCCCCCCCCCCCCCCAGCCAGGTTAGTCAGTCAAGTGAAGCATTGCAAGACACGAACAGTATAGGAGCAGGCTTTCAAAAGTTCTTTCCGGAAGGTTCCGTTCTTCTATTCTGCTCCAACATCCCGGTTTACTCAAGGATGGCATACTTAATTTCGAAATGAGCCCATAGTGCCAAATGAGGCGGGCAGGCCAGGTAGGCTTGTGTATGGGCACTGCGAGTAAGCGGCGTACCTACATAGTAAGCTTGACCCGGCTGCTGAACATTCCAGCTAATTAGGAACACATGGTCCGTACGGTGGGCATTAATCACCAGAGTATTGCACGACTTGCCATTTTGAAACTCAGAGGATCACTATCTGATGCAACATTATCTGCTTGTGTTTACCATTTGATGTGAACTATCAAGAGGCAGTTTAACACTTTGCTTGGCTGTGAGTTTAGTTTCTAGCATTAAGCCCAAGGAAACAATGTCTTCATCGACCTGTCGTTTCCGGGCTTCTTGAAAGCCACACTATCTCATCAAGCTCCATCACTTAATAAGGGTCATCATGGCGCAAGCGTGCAATACAATGACCTCGCGAAGAAGAAATAAATCGCGGCGTCCTGACATTCTTTTGCGTTATTAACCAATCAAGGTAATAATGAGTGCATAAGTGCCACTCCCAGGTGCCATCCTTCGTCTCTCCCACAGCATCTACATAATCTCCTTGCTATGCACCAGGATGGACAAACAGAACGCAACAAGCTGTCCGGAAGAAGGCCCGAATTAGTTGTGTCGGCCTAAAGCGGTCAACGACGAAAATATAGTGGATGCCACGGCTCGTACCCCTTGTCCATGTTGACCATTTTCAGCATTTCTTCCGGGGCCCATGACGCCACGACAAGGGCTCCAGGGAGGCCAGCGAAGATCGATTTTGAAGATAGCCCATACCAACGCCGAATGTGAGCGGCTGACCAAAAGAACCCCTGGGCTGCAACGCGGGCCACGTCTCAGATCAGCCGGAATGCGAGCTTGTCCCTCCTGTCAAGGCTAGGGGAGACATCGCGATCTTCACTGAATGGCTAGAAACCCTAACCGGATTATAATGTACCGCCCACTTGGTATGTCAGCGGTACGACTCCCGTGCAGCATCCTCATATGCCCGGAGTGCAAGTCACAATCTCTGCGCTTCTGGAAATATGAATAATGCAGGCAACTGCACGAACGGCGTGGGATGTGCCAACGGCTCAGACTGTGCCTATTGTTTCAGATAACCTCGCGCTTTGAAGTCCACTCCTGCAGAACCGTTCACCTGTAGTGTGGCAAAAGCATATTCTGATCCATAGCGGAACTTGACCGAATCTCTCCTCGATGTTGATCTCTGAGCGCTAATGGGTGGTCCTTCACTTTACCATATCTCCACTCTTGGACTGTCTTGGACTCTTTGCCCGATTTTAATTATTGTAACAAGTAGGAAAGCGTACTGGCGATCTCACTATGCCTACCCACGGATCAAGCTCTGGCACACGCCATGTTCATCCATCCTAGTGAACCGAACTCACTAGGTACCGGTAACGGCCAACGTCCGGTTCCGCTTGCCACACGTTATGCCGTTGTCGTTTACCGTGGGCTCCACTGTTTGGCTGACTATCCCAATGCTTATTCGTGAACGTTGGACGACAAGGAGCTTAGCATCGATTCTACGGCAACCTCCAGGCCTATCGGCACCAATGTCTGGAGCCACGCGGTCTTGCGCCGGCAGCGCACTGCATCACACGAAGTCCCCTAGTCATGGTAGTTAATAGTGAGTGTTCGATATTGAACACCACAGTTGTGTGTATTTTAGGATGCAAAAACCCGGCTGGCTGGATCGTGTCTTCTCCTTCTTCAGCATCTCACTACTTTACACAGAAACGAGGAAATGTGAAGTCAAAGTGGCGCTCTACGCGGCAACCAAGGGCCCTTGCGCCGTAATATCGTACGACAAGCGCAGGTGGCTTTCACTTCTACCGGGGCGATTCCACCACTAGCTGTCGAAAGAGCGATCCGATGCTTTCATAGTGTCAAAAGGTTGCGATCGGTGCAGATCAGTGCTAGTTGAGATTTACATTGACGATTCATAACAGTTTCGAACATGATACGGTCACTTAAAGACGGCTCACCATATGTATCTGAACAGTTAGATAGTTTAGCAGTGTCTCCTGTCATGCGCGTCAACTCCTACCATTCACATACGCGTGTCACGTACTAAGATCTAATCTTTCAGTGATTGGGATTGGGATTGCCGCACCTGACCGGGGCTTTTCCTCCATTGGCGATACTACAGCAGAAAGTCGCGAGTCGACAGGCGTGACACCACCACTGTAGCCACAGATGAATCAAAATGACAATCGGGTGAACTACGGCAAGTCATCTTGTGATCCTCTAAAAAGATCCGGCCATACGGGAGGAATCAATACAAGCCCCTGCGGAGATGTTAAACCTAAATAACTGCATTCGCGCTGCACTGCACAGTCGTCACACCCGCTGGGGTGAAATGATAGCCTTAGTCTGTGACGGCATGACAGCGCTTGGTTACAGAATAATGGAACAGCAAAGCATGCTTGAACCATGCAGGGGGGGACAGATAGTCTACCACTTTCTTCGGAGCCACTCCATTGAACGCCGAACAACTTTAAATAAGGCAAGGGGTGATGATGGATAAGCCACAAGCCCGAATCCGATGCACCTAAGGCGGACCTCTCTCACAGATTGGACGTCAGAAGTCACGCAACCTGGGTACCGGGAGCATCTCTCCCACATGGTGTGCCAACCTATGCGGCACTCTATCGAAAACCCAATCTTTAGCAGCTTATGGTCAGAGCTTTACACGCGAGCACAGCACTACAGCAGGGGCTTATGCAGGCGAGGGATAAGACATTACCATTATGATCCTCGTGATGGCAAGCTGAGCGCTTGGTGGACTGTGGGGAGCCATGCTCCGATCTCTATGTCATCCCAATTTGGTTCTGGTAAGTATTTCAATAATTCAGCATTGTTTCATAACATCACCCACCGGTCGCAGCAAACGTGGACAGAGGTTGCGACATGACGATCCACTGCTCCTGAAGGATGGGCTACCTAACGGCTATCGTTACAACCCTGCTATTCGGGCCTTGGACACTTGCCATGGTACGGAATCGCCGATGCATGCCTATAGCAGTGAAGACCATGACAACACACGATTGTTTCTTGTGCCAGCTCCCTAACTTGTCCCAGTCTTGATGAGGGTACACATTCAGACACGGAGTTTGATCTTGTTAGATCCCACGGGAGATCAAGTGCACCATTGTTGCGAAAAGACCTGTACAATGGGTCTCAATAGGTGGAATATTGCTTACCCTTCGTAACGCTCCTTCCCGCGTTCCCTCCCAATATCTGCTCATCTTATCATCAACCCGTCCTTCGAGAAACGCAACCAATCTGCATCCACACACATGGAGTCGATCTCTCCCCACGCGAGATGACGTCCTCCAATATCTTTTGCTCCTCGCGTAACAGCCTAAATGCAACCCCAACACAACGCATGGTCTATATTGCGGCAACGGCGCGCTATCAATAACAGCTTATAGTTGGATTATATTATCATTGGGCGAATAATGTTTATGCAATTTCACAACCCATTATGCTGCGGGTGATCGCTGGTACAACATGCATCCCAGCGCTGATCGCGTGGGCACAGCGGTAGGCTGTGCATGCTACACAAGTCGTTTCCGTCGTTGGCCTTCATGCTACTGCCTGCCGTTGGGCGTCGTGTAGAGCGGAGTGCGGGCCGCCAGGCAAGAAGCTGCACAGCACCAGTCTCACGTCAGAGTCACATCCGAGACCTCAAGCTGTAGACAACACCCAACATCGGCAGTACTTGACAGTCTGCGGTATGATCGCCGACTTGGGGTCAGTGACAACTGGCTGCCATGCCCTGAGGGATGGTAAGCAATATACCCAGGGATTAATGCTATCGATAATACTACCGGCAATACTAACATCTAAGCGCGGGTGCAAGTCTGGAGGCGAACCGGACAATGTGACCTAAATGCATCCTACGGCTTTCTTCAAATAATCCTTCAAGCCACAAAACCGAATCGATAACTGACATATGCAGCCTTGTGGATTATCGGTCAATCGTTGCGGTCGAGGGTAAGCGATCTGCGAGCTTCGTTGAGGAACACATGCGACTGGTCATCTTCTTCAGGAGATGGTAAGCCTGGCGGTTATATCTGCTAGTTTCTCGAGGCCGCGTAATAAATAGGCAAGTGAGGTTACAAATCAACGTCTAAGCAAAAGGCTAGCGATGGCGAGAATATAAACAGAAAAGTGTGCATCCACCCCTTGTATGGCTGACTAAGCTACCGCAATGAACTCCGAAAGGTCTGCCAACAAAAGAACAAAAAGATATAACAAGTGTCAAGAATTTTTGTCAAAAGCAACCGAGGCCGTTATTTACAGATCACATGCATAATGACAGTCCTTCTAGGCCTTGCACATCCCCCGATAATGTGGGCTCAATAGTTTTTGTTGTGCTAATAATGTCCGTTAGAATCTTAACTTAATTATAGCTCTAGTAACTTCGACAACACCCAATCGCTCAGCTTCAAGATCATACCAATAAACGTGGCCCGTCTATCAGATGCTGCACCATCCCCGCGCAAGCATGAAAAAGAATGCCGGTAGCGTCTAGGTATCCGGCTATTTGCTGCAGCTCAATAAACCAGCACACTGAATCAGGCCTGGATTGTCATACAATTCTTTTGTCAACGGTTGCCCAATGTACAAAGATCAGGTCCTCGACTTGAACCATGGAGGGCTGTGGAGTTATGCCTGGGTGTTACTAAGACTTCTTAGCGGTCTATATACATAATTGGTCACCCGCGCACATATGCGGTAGATGGCGTGCTTGGTTTCTCAATCCACGTTCTTAGTGTACTATTGTTACTTTCTAAATCCAAGGGCAGAGAGTCGAGCGTGTACGGCGAGTGGACGATGAGGTTCAAAAATGTGGTTTCATAGAGATGGAGTACCTAGCCATGTGATATTGATCCTAGGAACTCATAACATATATTTCGACTCGTAATTCCTTGATGGTTTGTTGCAAGTGGTCTCGTTTTCTTCCATGTCTAGAATAGTTTGATATCATTGAAGTGTTTCTTCACACGGTAGTTATTGAGCATATATTATTCCTATCACTGCGCCGTGGGTTGGTTAACACTTCGACACGAGCAATACAAAGTTTCCAAGAACCCGCTATTTAAATGTCTTAGGTGAGAATAAGGGCGTACACGTGCTTAGCTAAATATTGCTGGTATCATGTCCGTTCAACTTTTCCTAAGCTACAACTCCGGTTTGGGGACTGTCCATATGCTGGTGATTACACTTTGTGAAGAGCCATCCATTTTGATGTATAGTGATGGCAGTGGTAGTGTGTCGGTGCCAGAGTTAGCCTACTTGTGGACGGCGCTCGGGGCGCCAGCCTTTCTTCTCTTTCGTGGGAAAGCTGGAATTGCAGAAGATGGCCTCAGAAGGGCTCGGTGAGTATGAACAATGAGAGTTGCTAGGTTTGTGCATATCTTACTCCGAGTTATAATATGCCAACTTGATTGAAATCTAGCACTCGGGCTGCACGCAGTGACCTGAGTCCAACTCGACTATAAAAAAACTCGGGCGGGTTTTGGCTCATTCTATCATCCCAATCTCTAACTATCTCATTTATTGTTAGCTGCACTCGAATGGTACTTAGGTAATTGGCAAGCTGGGTGACAGCGTTCTACACAATTACACAATCGTAATTTATATCTAGATTCTATTTTCCTGACTTGTTAGTTTCGACTGCTACATTCGCATCTGTGATCCAGAAAACCAAGCAAAACATGTTTGGTGAGTGTGACCTGCTGATGTCGGGAAGAATAAATTCACGTTGCTGACGATGTGAAGGTTGCATGCATCTTAGGTACGTAGATCTTGCCCACATGTATCTTTTACACTTTAATCTCCCCTTTGCCACTGCCAATGTCTTGTCCTTGTCTCTTGATTCACGAGGTTTGATTTCTTCCTGACACACTTTAATTGTGAACCGACAAAGCTCAGAACATCAATGATCGGCCAAGAGACGAACAACTAGTAGAGGTGGTCGGACTAGTCGATAGTGAAGGTTTTGGATAATCAACTACATGAACTCCTTATATCTTTATCATTCTGGGATGGTAGGGTTTCCTACATGTCACAAAAACGCCACACTATAACAGGCTCTCGTGTAAATCCTTATCTATCACACCTGTTCTCATAGCTCAATAGACTCCTGTTGACCTCCCATTCCAATCCAACTCTTCCATCCTGCCAGACTTTTCGTTTTCTCACCCGGCAATCGCACGCTGTCGATCTCCTTGGGCGTGACGCTCTGCCACTCTTTCAACGGGATCCACCCAATGTATGCACGATCACCAAATCCGCCGATCCAGTACACCTCCTCAACCACCAACCTCACCCACTTAGACGTGTGTATCGGATTCCCAGGCAGCCACCATGCCGCATCTGGGTGGTATTTGACATAGCAAGCCGGCACAAGCTGTTTCGCCACCTCTTCCAAGCTAATATCTTCAAGTCGACCTACGAGGCTGAACCGTGGCAGCGATGCCGGACTACGCCACTTGGTATCCTGCGGGTGCCAGCGCAGGCTCAATGTTATGTTGGATCCGGCGTCCACGTTCTTGAATGACGTGGCGATTGTGATAGCGAGGATGGTCGGGTTTCCCGAGCTTGGCTCGCAATCGCCAAAGTAATCCATAAGCCCGATGGGCGCACCACCAACATCCGAGGGACGGTTCTCGGTGGCATGAGGGGTGCTGGGAAAGACGGTGGATAGCGTGCCAATGCTTTCTAGGCGGAGGATGCGACGCGCTTGGACGGCGGATTCGTGGACGGTGGGGATGGTGAAGGCATGATTTTCTTTAGAAGGAGGGTTTGTGAAGAGGCGTTGAGGCGATGGGAGGTTGAAGGCAGAGGTGGCGGAGATAAGGCTGAGCAGGGCTGTGGATTTGAGATACATGGTGCTAAGGGACGTGTATCCGTACTGTGATAAGTGTGTGTGTGTGGTTAGTTAGTGGTGTTGATAGCCCACGATAGCGACCGAGACCTGAGACGCTCCAGAACATCACACCACACAACGACGGGTATTTCCGGCCAAGGCTTACATATAGTTGGCCATAGAAGTCGATGCGAGTATGCTTGTGAATAGGGCGTAGAATAGTCTACTGAATGTCGCCATGAGAGAAGCGATTTCGGGAATCATCTCTCACAGTGTTTGATGTCGCAGTTGTTGATGTTCTTACTTTATCTTATCTGATTGATCAATGCCAAGACAGTGGTTCATTCCTTGATGCTCAATCTAAGATTTTGGCAACGAAGCGGTGGTTTACGTTGATAATAGCATACCCAGTAGAGATCACGCATAGCGCAGACGAGAATTCTAGCTTCTTCGCTCAAGCTGTCGAATTATGAACACTAAATGGTCACAGATTGCGTGGTTGGCTTATCCATGAGAGGGTGCCACGCGGGTGAAAAAAAAAGCCGCACACCCAAAGTCCGTTTTAGGTGAGAACACTAGACCTCCTGTAGGCCTTACTCAGCTTCGCGACCTCTCATCACAACAATGAAAAGATAATAAAGTCGAAATTTCAGATTTCAAGTATCTCTAGGATATCGACTCTCTTCCTATTAAAAAATAAAAAATATTTTACCTACATGGAGAGCATAAGAAAGCGAGCAGAACGGTTACTTTTTGGGTGTGCGGCTTTTTTTTCACCCGCGTGGGTGCCAAGTTAGCATGATCATGTGACCTCGGTTAGCCGCTGCACCACACCTGCTCTGTCGAAATCAACCTCCCACTGCCGATAGAGTCATCGACACCAACGACCTCAACCGCAAACTGTACGTAGCCCACTCCACAAAATTGCCATCCAAACCTCAAGAATCCCTACGACAGCGAGAAATCATCCCGCGCACATAAGCCCTGCAAAAACAAACCGCTAACCGGATTTTGCCACATAGAAGACAACTTACTCTTCACAAACCCATAAATTGCAATCATGGGAAAGGTCCACGGATCCCTCGCTCGTGCCGGAAAGGTCAAGTCTCAGACTCGTACGTATAGTTCCTATTTTGAACGAGTGAAGGATAATAGCTAACATTTGGCAGCCAAGGTAAGCACAATTGCATCCATCGTCGCCATACCACGAGCGCAGCACACAGACTCAATATCGCGGCGACGGCGTAATATAGAGCTTGAGGAGATAAATACTACGATCAGGCCGGAGGCTGACATATTGGACATAGGTTGAGCCCCAGGAGAAGAAGAAGACCCCCAAGGGCCGCGCGAAGAAGAGGCTCACTTACACCCGCCGTTTCGTCAACGTCACCATGACTGGCGGCAAGAGGAAGGTCAGTGATGACTCCTAAGCTACATTACAACTGTGTACTGACCCTGGATGTAGATGAACCCTAACCCCACCTCATAAGCCAATCTGTAAAAGGAGGGTGATTGGGACGATGAACTAAAGATTTTCGATTCATGGATTCGGGTTTCTCGGAATGGTTATGAACTCGGATCAGAGATAATGGAGATCGCGATATAGATGGACGTAGCCACGGCGCGTCCCCTGCTGCGAGAGGATCCCACTTTGGCATGACGGGAGCATATCCATGGCGCAAATGTATATTCGGCTTTTTGCACAGCTGCATCACGAAATCTAGCTGTTTGTGTCTCAAACATTTGAAATGACGTGCATGTGCGTAGTCGTGATGGTGCTATTATCTTGATAAAGCTGACTTGTGAAACTGCTCTACCAATCTGTGTCTAGCATGCTTAGCAGCCTTGCATACCTTTAAATACACTAATACACAAGTACAGTCTATCGTAGCCGCGGGCTGGTATGCGCCTCTGCACCCTTGACTATGGCGGCTCAAGCGAGCCGGTCGCCTACGTCACCTCCGCATACCTACCTCATCACCACTCCAAAGCTATCGGAGCTCCAACATCAACGCACGCCTAACACCAGCAAAAATATGTTCAAAAGAATCTTTGGAGAGGTATGGAATGGTTGGGCGATATGACCCTTTGCAATTGACGCATCTATTGACACTGCTCAACAGCACGGCGCGAAGAATGTCGTGACACTCTTTCATAAGCCGAACAACCAGGCATCGACCCGCATCCTTACTCTTCTCAAGCAAGCAAATGCACAGTCGGTAGCCCACGCGACCGAAGATCAGGCCAGTTCGCATCAAGCGCAGAACAAGGCAGAGAGGACCGAGTTTGAGCTCGAAGTAACTGAAGCACCGCCAACCGCCGACCAGCTTAAGTCTATCTTGGAATATCTAGGTGGATCAGCGAGCCGGGTCGTGGAAGGAGCATCCGACCAGTCTGATGCGCTGAGGCGGCTCAAGGCGGACGGCAATTCGTTCCAGCGACCTCTGGTATGTCTTTGTTGGCTGCACACAAATGCCAATTACTAACTCGCACAGGTGGTGAATTGGAATCAAGGCAAGGCAGGTAAGTCTCCATGTGTAAGCCCTACTCCCGCTACGTGGTTAACGGTACGCAGTATCCGGAGCAAGCGAGTCTGAGATTCTGAAGTTGATCCAGTCAATCTCTAAGGAAGGCGACAAGGCTTGACTTCCGTGGCATCGCTCATCTCACTCTATCTGATCAATGTCTATGTAATACGATTCTGTAAAGAATGTCTCCCCGTCTCCTTGCGCTGCGAATGATCTTACTGTTCACCAATCTCTTTCACCTCTACAAGCCCCACTAGCATGTAACTACACCCTGTGACGCGCGCGGGCAACCAGGATCAGCAATTATCTTGGCTCCTTTGACTCTATAATCTTTCCCATAATATCACCGTTCCTTTCACTTCGAGGAGTCCGTTTGCTCGAACTAAACTGCTGCCAAGGGATGCTCTTTCCTTCCCAGCACCCAAACATTTATGTTTGCTGCCCTACCTCTAATGCTCCCCACCCTAATACCTCACCTTCCTCAACTTCGCGCCTCTGAGCCTTCCAATTCTCCTCACAAGTGGGTAGTGCCTCAGTTTTGTAATGTCTAACTCTCCACCTGCAGCGGCAACACCACCCGCCATGGCTGCACTGCCCGACGCGATTCAAGGTAGTAAAACCTCTCCATCCCCAGCTGTATCCCCGCCTTCGGTATTATCTCCAATACCCGGCACCTACGATAGTGATCCACTGGCGCAATCTTCATCCCCCACAGGTCTCACCAAAGCAATCGTAATGTCGTCCCCCAACGACACCGCGGCTCAAGGGACAACGTCTGGTTTCAAACCCGGACGTGCTCTGTTTTCGACAGCTCTGGGTTCTCGCCCCCCACGTCGTGTTCAAGGCCCACCCTTCCCGCCAACTATCGTGCGCGGTAATGGCGTAGCAGGAGTAGTAGAGGCTGCCACGTTCTGGCGCAACAAATTTCCCCAACTCGCCTGGTCCATCTTCCCAAACAGTGGATGGGAGATTGAGGATTTCTGGGATGAAGAAGATATCTACATTGATTCACCCGAGCACTATCGTGAGGTGCTGAAGTTCATTTCACAAGACAACTTCTGGTGCGCGAGAAAGTTTGCGGAAGACTGGTCTCGCAAGTATCCAGAGCAACTCGCTAAGACCATTGGGATGGAGAGTATGGAGAGTATATGGGATCCTACTGATTCGGGCGCTATTGTTGACAAGATCTTTGTCAACGGCGAGATGGAAGAGAAACCCAGGCAGTTCCTGTGGCATGTAGCGCACATCATGCGCAGTGCGATGCTTGCTATTCAGGAGAAACAGAAGTCCGCCAAAATGGCTCAAGGCAACCTGCAGTCACCTATAGAAGATTACCAGCTTCTTGACCCAAAGCAAGCTGCCACAAGTTCAGACGAGCCTGCTCTGGCTCCCTCTGCGCATGACCATCCACCTGTTCCTAAATCTACACGTAAGAGTAACCGAAAACAGACGCATACTCGCCCAAGGAGACTGACAGAGCCGATAGCACCTTCATCTTCGAATATCGTCGATCAAGCATCTCCCGCTAGTATGCCACAAATTTCGTCGGACCACCACGGTGCACCTCCGCAAAACCAACGAGTGCCACCATACGACTCATCACAGCCATGTACTCACCCAGGGCAGCCAATGAGCCACATTCCAAGCGGTATGTCAACGCATGCCATGTTATCTCCGTCTATGGGCTTAGTAGGCTTGCGGGACCCCATGTCGCCTCCTATCTGTAATAACCAACAAATTCCGCCTATGCATGCAAATGGTAGCGGAAATTTCTCTCATGTGAGTTACAACAACTATACCGCACGGGGGCCTTCCGGGAATGCAGCCGGCTTGCACACTTCTCACTCCAATCCTGGGGCGATGGCGATGGTTCCTCCACATACAATACATCCCTTTGCTCAGGGATACCCATCAATGTCACCGTCAATGTATTCCGCACAACCGTACTATCCAGGGCTGATGCCTTCGAGTGTGGTGGGTTCGCAGGCCATGCAAATGCCCCCTATGACACCGGGATATGTCCAACAAGCACCCAACATTCGTGGCACTCGAGGGACATCTATTGGAGATATGACGAACAACGCTTGCTACGCTACAAATATGCCTATTCATAACAAGAAACCACAGCAACAACAAAATCGTCGAAACAGTCTTCATAGTAGTGGGCATGGCTATGGATCGCTGTATGACCCATATAATGGCGCGAAGTCAGCCTTCAACGACCCCCAAGCCAACAGAAAGTTAGGTCGAATGAGCTCTGGAGATCAGAATGGTCGTCCGCGAAAACCTCCAGCCGGAGACCTTCGTCCTCGGAATGGAAGCCATGGGGTTGATAAGATTGACGCTGGCCCAGCTAATAGCTACCGAGCCTATGACCATCGACCGGCGAGGCCTTTCATGATCGATGACCTAGATAAAGTAGGCGACAAAGTCCGAGGGTGCCACTATAGCTGGATCGGCCCAGAAAACACTACTGTCAATGAACTCTTCGTCGGCGATCTACCCGAGGATATCCAATGGGAAGAAGTGTATAACATGTTCGCTCGCGACATGGGCATTGTGCCTTTAGATATCATAATTAGATACAAGTGTCAAGGAGACCGTCGCCATGCGTTCGTTCAGTAAGCGTCATTTTCTGATAGTTATTCGATGTTACTAACTGCTTTAGATTTTCAACTTCGTCTGACGCTAAGCGAGCTTTAAAAGCAGCCGATGCGAAATCACAGATACGAGGTCTTTCCATCAAAGTCACCGTTCCACGGCGTTTCTATCAAAAGGAGCCGAACAACAGCCTTCATTTATCCCCACAACCACACACCAAGTATGCTACGGACCGTGATGGTCGAGGTGGTACTTGTGAATCTTCACACGAAAGAAAGAATCTCCGTACCGATGAAGAGAAGCATATATCTCAACCATTGTACTCTCCTCAGGACGCTAGGAGCGATCTACAGAAGAAGGCCGATCAAAAATCATTAAATACAGATCCTGCATATAAAGAAAGATTTGAGGCATCGGAGCCAAGGACCCGCCAACATTCTCTGGCGAAGTCTATCACGGACATTGAGGAACCGATCGATGAAGGGAATGTAGAGGATGAGAGTGCAGAACTCGAGTCAACAGAAATCACAGGAGATGCCTTGGCCGCAACAGAGCCGACTAGTGCAGCTGCCATATCGGGAGTAAAAGTCCTGAGTATCGCAGAAAAGCCGTCAACTCTGGTTATTGATACTCAGCCTCCAGTCACATCACGGGACGCAGATATCGAAAAGACACCTTTACAGCCTGGTCCCGAAGAAGCTGGTCCTGTAAAGACACAGATTAAGGAGGAGTTGCCCATAGACAGTGCCGCCTCAGCTCCGGCTGTGCGAGCGCCGAGCCCACCAGCCACCGAGGCTATTCCAGCAGAACAGGCTCGCACTCTGGGCCGAGAAGTGGAATATGAGGATCCAAAAGAACGTCAGGAAAATACTATGGCACAACAGGGCCCTCCTTCAGATGAAGAGGAAGAACATGAGGACAGCTTCTCCTCTGCACAAGAAGCCATTACTAACACTGAGCTAACTTTAGTACCTACTGTTGAAGCGGCGCCGGCGTATCCTGGAACTAATTTTGATTGCTCCAAAGTTTCTGCGCTTGAACAACTGTCTACCGAAGTGTCTGTTCCTGGTTCTTCTACTAATTCCACCCTTACAGGCGCTGTGAAAACTGAGCCGACAACCAGAAAGACTTCCGAGACTCAAGAATCCCAGGAGGCGGCCGAGTCGACAGGCGGCACCGTCAGCACGGCCACAGCTTCTTTGCGGACGTCTGTGGAAGCAGTCAAGAAGCAAGGACCCCAGTTCACGCCATCACTGAATCCATTTGCAAAGCCTACCAAAGCTCAACGTCAGAAAGAGAAGGACCAAAAGAAGCGAGACAAGAAGAAAGAGCAAGAGAAAGCAGCCAAGGGGAAGGTGGAGAAGCCGGCCTCTACCGTTGCGAAAATGCCTATTGCATCCAGCAATATGGGTCAAGAAGGTCAAATGGCGAGTACTAGGTTATCCAACCTAGAAGAACAGACACAGAGTCACGATTTTGAAGCTGAAATGGCCAAAGTTGGGGATAATATTAGAGAATCGACTGCCAACATCTCAGATGAAGTCTCGAAGGCCAAAGATGAGGGCAATACCTTGGATAAGCAGAATGGAGGTAGCACTAGTGTTACAGCCGAACATAGCGAATTTGCCCAGAAGGCAGAGGCAGATCTGATGGCCTTAGCAGATCCACTAGTTCTTACTGCACTCGATACCATTGCTCAGAATTGTATCCAAGAAGCAAAAGAAGCCAAAGAAGCAGAAGAGGCAGCCAAGATTAAAGAGGCACCAAAGGCCAAAGAGGCAGCTAAAGTCTGCGTGCCTAAACCTCTGAAGGGCAAACATCTTATTTCCGCAGTCCCCAACCTCAACCTGCACCTTGATCAGCTATCGACATTTAGCAAGCCCAGCCAACAAAGCTCGACCACGACATCGATTCCTTTACCCCCAATTGTAAGCCATGCCAAGGCCCACCAATCGGCTTCACCAGGTGAGTTTTTATTCTGACCCAATCCTGAAGTTTATGACTCACAATATCAAATAGGAGTACCCCGATCCACATATGAGACTTTGACTCCGAGCGATGTAACTAGACATTCATCTTCACCTACTGCTGAGGATTTCTATACTCCTCTTCAAACTCCTGCTGCTCCACTTTTTGCTGAAGGTCAGGCCGTCAAACCTAAGAAGAAGAACAAGCCCAAGAAGAAGAAGAAGAAGAAGGCAACGGCAGCCAATGTCGTAGGAGTTGAGGCTACGCCCACTAGCGAAATGAACGGCCCAGCTGCAAATCAGCCTTCTTCATCGAACCCAAGATCGTCCTACAACAACGAATTCGATGCTATGTTGGACGCGGTCAATAGGCGTGCTAGGGGAGAGGCGAATGACAATGTATGCAAACACCCCTGATACCTGTTGATAACAACTCGCTAATTTTGTGTAGGACCTTCCCGCGAGTGGACCAATATGGCGCAACATCCAGGGCTTCTTGATGGACAACCCGCAGGCTCTGAAGGATCTTAACGCTGCCATTGCGAGGAAAGAGAACCTTTGAGACCGGAGAGATCAGCATCATAAGAGAGTGTTTTCTTTATTAAATACATATGAGCTGGGTATCTGGTATCTCGACGTGCTGGAAATGAGGAGGAGCATATTCTCACGTCAACCAACTGACGATGTTTGGGTACTACCAAAGTCCGTGGATAATGAGTGGGATACGGAAACGTGGAAGTTTTATCTAGATTTTCTTACAAACTAGTACTGGAAACATGTACTCTGTTCAAATTTGATATCTTCCTGCTTTATGGTGCTATGTGATATGTCGAGCTGTTCTTGCACAATCGGCTCTTAGCAGCATGCAGTTAGTGCGGAGCACGCTTTCCTACCAGGTCCTGCAAGCGATCCTTCATGTCATGGAAGAGATTCATCAAACAATGGCATGTTGAATCACAACGTTACACGATAAAGACACTTGGGTTATGCTCAAAGACATGGTGAAAATGCGTCAACGGCTGGGCGCTGCAGACAGGTGGGTCTAAGTACGCTTGCAAGGTTGAAAGCAGTTAAGCGTTAATTTGTTTTTCTAGACCTAGCGAATGGTAGCTGCGACACATGTGAAAGAGAGGGCGTAGGCAGAAACGAGCCTGCAGCTTTACGACGAACTCCATGATGTGTGTGATCCTTGCTTTTAGGAAAGTTTTCTTCTAGGTGATCGGATTTGTGCATCGAGGAGTTAGTCAATGCCAGTATTGCGGAACATTGGATTCAGATGCTGGGATATCCCCATCCACACCTGGTGTTAAGATGCATTAGACGCTAAGCTACGTTGAGATTTACCCACAGTCTCCTTGCATATGGATGCTTGATAGTGGGCAAGATAGGCGAAAATGACAACCGATGCAAATGCTGACCCCTGCTACCTATGCCCAGTTTCTGGTACGACGGCTGGACTTGAACCGGTGGTGGCAAAGATCCTCGAGATTGAAGGATGGGACGTGCTTAGCGTGTTTTTGAGGCCTGGACCTATATTCACAGCTTCTCAAAGTAATTCGGGGCTGAGTCTTCCTGCCCACGGTGAGACAGAATAAACGGGATAATTACTTAGGTATGCTTTTTCTTTTCTGGAACAGACTGAGGCTTTCCCTACCACGAGGTCCAAGCAGTGGCGCTGAAACCATCGAAATAGCAATTCGGCCATGCTGCGTTCAAAGTTTACCATGCAGCCGATCGGTAGGCATGTGGGGAGGTCTGTGCGGGGTCTATGTGGCACAGCACAAGCAATCAATAGACATAGACTGTAATGTCCGGCTCGCTACGCCGCGGCGCAGGTTGGGCACACCATCTGCAGCCATGGCACCAAGCCCCTGAGCTGCTTTTCCCTCTTCATTGGGTGCTCTAGGCGAGCCTTGCTAGGCGACGAATGGTCGTGGTCATAGCCTTGTTCCCAACCGAAGTTTTAGAAATACTGGTTATTGTGTAGCCAACCAGGGCGATTCACTACAGCCACCAGACGCACGGTCCCTAGCGGTTATGCAGACCGCATCTTCCGTCCCGCCCTACCCTATGGCTTTGGGCCAAGGAGCAGCCGATGAGTAGTCGTTTGATTCATTTGAAACCTAGTGCGCAGGCAATAAGCTGATTGGTCGCTGCGAGACGTTTGCACGGATTGACGCCTTGCTGTTCAACCCCACATGACAACAAGTGCACCTCACCGAATTTGTGGTGGAAGCTTGCATAACATAGGTTTAGACTCTTCCCACTCCCATAGTTTTGCTCACATGCTTGGCGTTGTCAGTCTCTTTTGTACCACTCTCCTCTCCGCCCATCCCTCGCTGATTGATACGAATATACCTTCGATGCTCCCTTGGTTAAAGTAAAATTAACTGAACGAGCCACTTGGACGCGGTACTTTTGCAATCATGACTGAGTCTCTGCTAGCCCAGCGACGGCGTTCGGTCTCTCAAGGTAATTTCCATCAAAGAAATTCTTTCAGCAACAAAAAATAATATTGACGATGAATCAGATAGTGTGATCACGCCTAACACGCCTACTGGGGGTGGCCAATCGCCGGCTAGGCCATATACACCACTCTCTCTACCATACTCCGAGTGTACCTCCACCAAGCGAAAGCGAATAGACAGCGAAGAGATGGACGATGACGCATCACACCGTCTACGCTTCAAGTCACGGCATATCATCCCTCTAGACCTTGGGCTGATCCTGCGGCCCATGCAAGACGAAACTCAGCAATTGCTTCGACGACAAGATATCCTAGATCAGGAGCACGACAATCAAGTAAAGAGCCTGAGGGTGGTACAAGAAGGGACTACTCGAGATATGAAGGAACTACGAACCACAATAAATACACACACTACTGACATTGAATGCCTGAGCAACACCATCACCAACCACTGCAAAGACTACGCGTGGCAAGTAGCAGATGTCAACCAAAAGATATCAGGCAATACCACCCTCATCAAAGAGGTCCAATGCGCGGCACAAGACAGCGTAAAGGGCCATGAGTTAGCCAAACTCGACAGCCGGGTTTCAAGTGTGGAGGATCGGATAAAAACAATGCCAACAAAAGAGAACATACAAGAATTGTTGACAGAATCAAAGGGAGACATCATGAAATATACCCAGGCGAATCTAATAACCACAGACGATCGACTGCGAAAGATTGAAAAGTTTAACGAGTCCAAAGATTCAAAGGACCAAATCCTAGCAATAGATGCTCGTGTCCAGGCAATCGAGAGTGAGCTAACAACGCTATCCGTACCAATAACGCCGACATCGCCCATAGCACAAACAGCAGTACCATTGAAATCGAGGCTATTAGCTGTCTTGCAAGAGGACAACTCGAGCCATAAAAGATACATCAAAGACATACATCGAAATGGTCATGCCCAAGATAACCGAATCGAGGTTCTAAAGAAAAGGATGACTGAGCTAGAGAGTGAATGTGCGCAACAGAAAAACGAGTTGTCATGCATGAAGAAAGATAAAGCAGACTTTGAGGAGAAGATGTATCGGAAATTCATCGACATGGAGGCGTATTTTGCACAAATGCTGCGCGAAAATGCAGAAAGACAATGGGAAAGAAGCCGTCAATACATACATGACACGATGTGCCCTATTCAGGGTAGGATTGAATGTCTGGAAACAACATCGAAGCAAATGATTCCTGAACATGAAGAAAAGCTTACGACCATATGGAATTACGCTGTCGCCGGCAGAACCCTTTCAGAGGCGCGACTGGACAAACTAGATCGATTACGCATAGAGGATGTATCAAGGATAAAAGACCTCACGTCAGAGCTCGTTGCCGCAAAAGAAGACTTAGCCGAAGATTTAAGGCACACTCGAGAAGATACAGAACATCAATACCAAAACAATCTCGTCATTATCGCCGAATCAGAGGGCCGTCTACAAAACACAATGGACAAGTGGTACAACGATGCGATAAATTTCATCACCAGTATTATCTCTATTGCCGACGGCATAGGCCAGAAGATGGATCCCTTCTTGGAAAAGACCTTGGAGCTAAAAGCCCGAGCCAAACTCGTCGAAGGAATGCCAACTACACATCATCCAACCAATACAGGCTCCCCACCAATCTCCGCAGAAGATCCCAAAGCCCTTGGCAACGAGCCCGACGCTCTTTCCACAGAACCGCCAAGCCAGCTCCAAGCCACCATCCAAGCCATCATCGAACCCAAACAACAACCCGAACCCGAATCCGAGCCCTCCACCCAGGCTCTCGATGCCCTTCGCGCCGACATCAACTCACTTTCCAGCCGATTCGACATCATGGAAAAGGCGCAATCGCCCTCACTGAAGAAACTGCAAGCCCTCAAGAAAGATGTCAAAGATCTGCAATGGAGCGTCGACAACCACGGCATACGCCTCAACAAACAAGACGTCCAGATACGACTCATGGGCCAAGATACCAGCAAGAAGATTGAGGAGCTGGGGCAGAACAAGTCGCTTTTGGATATCTTTCGATAAAAGGGGTGTTGCGTTGGGTTCTGGTGCTGCTGGTGCTGCTTGTTATTTATAGCAATGCTTTTTACGTTGTTTTTTTTTTCTCCTTCAAGACTGAAAACCAAATTGGTAGAATGCCGGAGGGGAGGGGGGGGGAGAGGGAGGGAAAGTTTGGTTGGTATCCGTTGGGGAAGAGACAAAAGGGCTATTGAGTATGCTAGGTGATTGATAGATAAGGAGGTCGGCAGAGCCTTGATGGGATATGACAAACGCAGTGGTTTTGAGCACGGTTGAAGGGTCGGGACAACTTGTCATGTGGATTTTACTCTGGGTATTGGATAGCGGAGGGGACTTTCGTTAGGTGGAGTTCAAAAATACGCCTTGGAAAAGGCTTCCACGTTCGAACGCTTCAAGCAGGGTAGTGATTAAGCAAGTAACCATATGACATTATTATTTTAATATCAGATAGTACAAGAGCATATCAGTCAAGGTATGCTCGTGAGCAAGTGTAATGAATCCCAGCTACAGCGTAACACATTCTTGCCTTCCTACAACCCTAGATATTCGCTGCGCGTATTGCATATGCATCTCTACTCAACGCATAACACAAGTTACACCACCTACCCATAACCAGCGTTACATCAGATCATCACATAAGAATATACCAGAGAGAACCATCGTTTCGTTCAGATCTACTAATACACGCTTAATATGCCATCGCAACGCCACTTGACTGCCCCTTCTTCCTGTAAACATCATGCAATTCCCCAAACCATGCCAAATACATGAAAACCTCCATCATTCCTGTGGCACTCGTAACTCATCTCAAAGCGCCATATGCATCTAGAAAGCGCTCGTCTCAGAGCAAGAAAGAGAAAGTGCGCTGGCAGCCGGTGCGGTGGCGCGAAAAGGAGGGGACGAGTTTAGAAGATGGTTCCAAAGTTCTCGTCAACCATGGGCAGCGCTTTGCGGGGGCTGGACGGCTTGCCGGTTTCGTCAGTGGGTTTCTTGTGGCGGAAGGTAACTATCTTTATGTTAGTTGTTAATTTGGGACTTGGGATGAGACAACTTACATCCAACGAAGACGCCCTTGTTCATCTTGTCGTCACGGTCTTGCATGGCTTCTAATGCGGCTTGTTTATCGTGCACCTCTTTGTACTTGGCCATGTCGGATTCGTTGCCAAAGTCATCGAAGTAGCCGGCGTCGGTCTCGCTGTCTAGTTCCGGTACGAACGGTGCTTTGTTTTCTCGCAATTTCGTCCAGTCAACCTCGCCAAAGTATGCGTGGCCATGGATTTCAGATATGCCCCGGAAGCGAGATGTCTTGGAGGCTACTAAGCGTATAATCAAATCCCAGGTGCGCTTTGAGAGAAAGTAGGAAGGATCTTCGTAGACTGGCTTCCGTAGCACCTTTTTCCACTGCTTCAAGTTTTGCCATGTCTCATCTACTGTGGCGCCAGCGAAAGGTGGATAGCCTGCCAAGGCTTCGAATAGCATGCATCCTAGACTCCAATAATCGACAGTAAAGTCGTATTCATCGCCTTTGAGGACCTCGGGGGCCATATAATCTGGGCTTCCAACAATGCTCTTCGCATAGTTGACGTCTCGTTCACGGAGCGAGCGATAATTGTCACGACGCTGAGCGGCAGATCGCTCTTCAATAGGTCGTCCAAATGGCGATATAACGTCGCTGACTGATTCGAGCTTGATGCGCATCGATTCGATCTTTGAGGGCGCAAGTATACCTGCTGCTAAGCCAAAATCTGTCAACTTGACATGGCCCGTGCTGTCAATCAAGAAGTTCTCTGGCTTCAGATCTCGATGAATGTACCCCAGTTGATGGAGCGAGTCGACACAGGAGAACATCTCGGCGATATAGAAGCGTGCATGGCGATTGTGTAGCACGCCAGTGTTGTTCAGCAGCGTGCGGAAGTCGCCTCCAGGCACGTATTCCTGGTTGTTGTTAGTTCTAATGCAAGGGATGATGTGGAGACTTCTCGTACCATGGCAAGGTAGATGCTTTTGTCATCTTGAAAAGCGTAGAGCAATCGGACTAACCACTCGCTCTTAGCTGTGGTCAGGATGTCGCGCTCGGTCAAGACATGACGGATCTCATCGAGCTTGAACAGCAGCTTCTTGCTCATAACCTTCAATGCACACACTTCCTTGGTATCCTTCTTCTGGGCCAGGTAGACCTGTCCATAACCGCCCTGGCCAACCTGCGTCAGGATCTGGAAGTCGCCCTGCCTTAGGCGCGTGCGTCGCTTACGGAGATTGGCTCGCTCGCGGCCAAGGTACTGTGTGAGGGCGTCGTTGTACTCTGTCTCCGGCGTGGCAGGGGGTGGGGGGTTCTGGGCCTTGAACTGGGACAGGCGGTTCTGGCGGGTGTGCACGTAGGTGAGGAGGTCGTAGTAGTAGTCGAGGAAGTCTGTGGGTAGGAGGACAGGTTAGCGAGGGGGGCTGTGGCGGCCAAATCGAAGTGCTTACAGAGCTGAGTCACGTTGGCCAGACGCTTGACCGCCGGCTTCCTGGCCCTCTCGAGCTCTTCGGCGGAGAGTCCCTTGGGCCCGTGGTAGTAGCGAGTGGAGTGGTCTGCGGGCTGTGTGCGGTACGGGTCCTGGCGCGACTGTGCGGCATGGGTGAGATAGCTCGAGTCCTTCTGCAAGCCGGGGCGCGCGTTTGGCGGCGTGTTTTCTTTGTTGGACTTGCGCGCCGGGCTGCCTGGCGTCAAGGTCGTCACGTCCTGGGCGAACGGGTCGTCGTCCTCGGCCTGCGGCCTTGTCTTGTTGGGCGACGTGGGCGATGTCGGCTTTGGCCGCGAGGGCGAGCCCACGGTGGGCAGCAGCTTCATGGCATTCTCAAACACATGAGGCAGGTCGAACGCGCCCGGCGGCTGGTGACTTTTGCTGGGGCTGCCCTGGGGCGTCTGCTGCGGGCTGGTAAAGCCCTCGCGTGAAGGCGTGCCAGGACGGCCCATCTCGCTGCCTCTGGTGTAGAGAGGTGGGGGCGGCGCGGGAAGCTGGAAGCCGTCTCTGCTGGCATCCGTGGCCATGTTGTTGCGCCTTGGGCTGGTAGGAAGCACACGGGGAAGGTGCGCAGCAATGCGGGCAGCGACCGTCGCTCCGGTTGGGCCGAAGAGAAACGGGCACAAACAAAAACCTCGCTCAGGCGCGCGCGATTGCCCGACGAATTGGCTGCGGCAGACTGGTCAGTCGGGTTGGGTGCAGGCAAGCTTGTTGATGGTTTGCTTTGCGGGGTGCAACTTTGTCCTGGCAACCAATCATTCCAAGATGCCATGCGCATCCACACAAAAACAACCAATTGTATCCTTAATGTCACATTATCATTCTATGCTCCATGCACACAGTATGCATATCCGAACTACTAAACTTGCATCGCTTGCAAGTACAAATATACTCGTAGACGCCATATTGTCTTGGAGAAGCGTCTGGCGAGGCTATGATGCAAATCACATGACATCATCGCCCCACGCCAGTGCCCATGCTAAAAGGATTCCCAACCCAAACAATCATAGGCCGTTACTTTGCAAAACCCTTGCTTCCTTGCTTCTCGTCCTTGTCTGATATCCTCACCAAGCTTTATATGTGTGCAAAGTCCCCTCGAAGTTCGTTGGCAAGCATCTCTTGGAACGCTGGACCCCCCCGGGAGATGGCGTTCAACAGCGCGGGATGGTACCGTGTTGGCTCGAGGAGCTGCTTTCGGCACATCGGGCATGTGATCTTGTTCTTATGCGTTCTGCTCGTATCAAACTGCTTTTGTGTAAATTGCCTGTGCAAAATTGTGGCTTTTCAGTGCTAAGATACTTACCCACTGGAAGATGCAAAACTCTCCAAACAAATGTCCACACGGTAGCTCAATCGCAACCTCATTCTCTTCACACGGCTGTACAGGAATACTTGAATAGTCTTTGGCACAAATATCGCATGTGCTCGACTTCCCTTCGCCTATTTCACTAGGTAGGCGGCGTGGAAGCCTGTCTTTCAGCTCCTGGACCTGTCGAGGCGTGGCTATGTTTGGGTCATGCTGCTGTGGGTGGCTGTGGAATCGTGGCCGGGCCTCTCTCGGTATGCGTCGAGCACGAAAAGGTGGTGGAACGCGAGCGGCAAGTTCCTCTGCGTCAGACGATGAAACCGTTAATGGAAGGTCATGAGAGAATCTATCATAACTCCGACGCGCGGGTGTTTGAGGAGAGACGCTACGATCTGAACGACGATTTGGGTTGTGAAGAATTGACGACGGACGACGTTCTGCCATATCGTATGCGCGATTGTTATATGGCCGTGATTCTTGTTGTGAGACTCTTCGATTGTGCAGGTGCAAATTCCGCAGCCGATCTGGACTTTCCCGGACTGGTCTAGGTACAGCATCTGGCCCATCCCAATACCGCGCATGCGACTGCTGACCCATGGTTGCAAAGTTCTGCTGCCGTACAAACGGAGCTGCCATATTTGTTGGTGGGTATGGAGCATCGAATGCCTGGCCGTAGGGAGGTGAAGGTATTGCTGGTGCATTGCGCAGCATAGGATATTCGGGTGGAGAAAACATGTTATGGTTGCTAGAATCCATCATATCGGGGCGCGTCGCTACAGGTCTGCTACGGAAACCTGTAGGCGGCCTCGATTCTAGTGGACTGATTGATTGGTACGGGTATGGGGCCGAGGAAGGAGTGTAGTAATCGAGCCGCTGATGGCCTCTATCATAAAGATACGGCATCTGCGCTTGCGGTAGGTTTTCAGATGGAGCTGTAGACATGTCTGGAAACTGAGACATGGGGAAATTGACGAAAGGATTATACGGCGGCTCGAAAGATCGAGGTTGAAATGGCTGAGCGAATGGAGCTAAATGAGGATTGAAACGCGGGGCAGCTAACTCCGGGCCTTGAGGTACACTACTTGTCGAAGTCGGACCCCATGCTGAGGCGCTGTAGTTCGATTCTGCCATGTGCTTGCTTTGGTGACGTTGAAGAGTTTGGAGGACTTTTCCTTTGACGACCTCGATCCGGTGGCGTGCTTATCTATGGTGATGAGTGATACGGGTAAGAGCGGTTATTGTGAGCTTGTTGACGAAGCAACTCGAAGTAGTGGTGTTCTGTGTCGTTATTCACGTAATGGCTAGGAGTCCTGTTCCGCTCTTTACAACATGAGGGTTACTATGTGTCAGCGAGGCAGCAGGCTTGACTGCAGACAACAAGGTGGAGGCGGTGGAGCGTTCGATCCGGTGATTCACAGACGAGGCACAAGCCCAAAGACGCCCAAAAGCAGCTGCAGCCTCAGTGGTTAGTAAATGGTGTAACGAGCAGGAGCGTTTGTTGGTAGTAGTGCTTGGGAAGCGCCACAGTGCCCCTCTGTCGATGAGGGGTCGCGAGGTAGTTACGTTGGATGATAATCAGAGGCATCCCGTGCAGGAATATCGGTGACGAGGGCTCCTAACGCGAGCGGTTCCGAGGCAATAATTAAGTGGATTCCTGAGCAGCTGACTTTGGCTGCGAGCAATCTAAAGACGGGCTCGCGCCACGCTCGGGAGCGGGTGCCCTCTTGTAAAGCATGACAGCGCAAGGAGGCGGGTGTCTAAACAGGGTACTCGCGTCGAGCGTCACGCCAGCGAAAGAGAGCATAGAGTTTCTTCTTCTTTGCCCGGGCACTCTTGTGCTTGAGCCTGGCGGCGAATGAGCTTGGGAGATGCCTACGATTCTGGCCAATTGAGTAGGCCCCCAGCCGAGAACAACACATCGACCGGTCCGTCCAAGTCGAAGACAGCCAAGAACTACAGTCTAGGCCGAGTTACACGGCCTGTTTCACCAGAAGGCGAGAACCCTTACGTAGCACACCAGGAAGCAAAAAGCTGCCGTACCTAAGGCTTGATGGCATCCATCAATGCAGAGGCAACCGGTCATCAATGCATGGATGGAGCGTCAGCGTTGGCAACTCCAGCGGCATCACCATGTCGAGCACGCAACGCAACCACAACCGGAGAAATTGAATATGAAGACGGCACTGGTGGAGCTGGGCGAGCCGCAGCAACCACGCAAACGAGAACAGGTACGGACGCCCAGTGATGCATGCAGCCGCGATCTGAGGGCGTATTACGGGGAGTTGAGCCGGCGTTGTGAGATTGGCCGAGAACAGTACCAAACGGCAAGGGGAGCGAAGATGCTATATTTGGGTCAGTGGGAGGGAGTATTGTTGGTTTCGGCAGAAATCATTTGAAACAACAACGAATATTTTGGTGGGCAAACAGACAGTAGTGGGCGTAAAACGCAGAGGGGCAGCAGGCCTATCGGAAACCCGGAATTACCCAAGCCGATAGACTCTCGCCGTGCCTCCAACCTTGAAGCGTGGGGGTGGTCGATTAACATTTGCATGACAAGGCAGTGGAGCCAGTTTCTTGCATAGACTGATCCGACATCAGAGACAGCCGCGAGTTGTCACGGGCTATGAAGAGCTATTGCTTGGGATGGAGAAACTGCCAAGACCCGGAACGTTCCGAGAAGAGCCGGCACGTGACAGGCTCGACCCATGCTGTGACCGAAGATGGTCCGATGAGCTCCGAGCGCTGATGGCTGGGGGTCCGATTTCTTCCGCGGGAAGATTTTGTAAATCGCGAGTTCAGAGTGCCAAACTCGCAAATTCCGGAGACGTCGTCTTCTTGTCATCCATCTACAGCTTATAAATACTCGCCACACCAATTTTGCGCCTACATCCCAGCAACTGCGCTTCTATCGTCACCACCATGTTTCGTGCCGCTCGCGCAAACTTCGGGCGTGCCGAGGCCGGTGCCATGCGATCACTGGCACATGCGAGGGCCAACCCCTCAGTCATATGTGCCTTGAAAGCACGTCCACTCTCCACAGTACCCCGCCAGACTGTCCGATATACCTCACGGAACACTCAGACCTTCTTCCAGCGCCGCCAATTCACCCTCACCAGCAGCATGGCCAGCACACGAACCGAGAGCGACGCCTTTGGCGAGATCCAGGTACCGTCAGACAAGTACTGGGGTGCTCAGACGGAGCGATCGCTGGAGAACTTCAAGATCAACCAGCCCCAGGACCGCATGCCCTCACCTATTGTGCGTGCATTTGGCATTCTCAAGGGCGCAGCTGCCGCCGTCAATATCAAATTTGGGCTGGGTACGGTTGTCTCGACCAACTTGAAGCCCCGCCGCTGACAGGATGCAGATCCAAAGCTCGGAAAGGCCATACAGCAAGCTGCCGATGAGGTAGCCTCTCTAAAGCTCATCGACCACTTCCCCCTCGTTGTGTGGCAGACTGGCTCTGGCACCCAGTCCAACATGAACGCCAACGAAG
The DNA here is from genome assembly GCA_028456385.1 of Ophiosphaerella korrae. Taxonomy (NCBI): domain Eukaryota; kingdom Fungi; phylum Ascomycota; class Dothideomycetes; order Pleosporales; family Phaeosphaeriaceae; genus Ophiosphaerella; species Ophiosphaerella korrae. The sequence goes on from JALNQF010000206.1 coordinate 56,819, forward strand.
TTATTTCTAACCGCGCCATTGAGATCTTAGGAGGAGCCATGGGCAGCAAGAAACCTGTACACCCCAACGACCACGTCAACATGTCCGCTTCATCCAACGATACCTTCCCAACCGTCATGCACATTGCCGCCGTCCTCGATTTTGAGGAGTCGCTCTTGCCTGCGCTAAAGAGCCTACGAGATGCCCTCAAGAAGAAAAGCGATCAATGGGATAATCTTATTAAGATTGGACGAACACATTTGCAAGATGCCACGCCATTGACTCTGGGACAGGAGTTCTCCGGCTATGTGCAGCAGCTCGATTTTGGCATTCAAAGGATACAGTCATGTCTTCCCCGCCTGAAGATGCTTGCTCAAGGTGGAACTGCGGTCGGAACGGGCATCAATACCTTTGTCGGTTTTGCTGAGGATATCGCTTCAGAAGTTAGCAAGAAAACTGGTTACGAATTCATTACCGCGCCCAACAAGTTTGAGGCCCTAGCCGCCCATGACGCTGTGGTTGAAGCACACGGCCAGCTCAATACTCTTGCCACATCTCTTTTTAAAATTGCCCAGGATATTCGTTTCCTTGGCTCTGGTCCACGGTGTGGTCTAGGCGAACTCAAGTTGCCAGAAAACGAGCCTGGATCTTCTATCATGCCTGGCAAAGTTAATCCTACACAATGTGAATCTTTGACCATGGTATGCGCTCAAGTCTTTGGTAACAACGCTGCGACAACATTTGCTGGATCCCAGGGCAACTTCGAGCTCAACGTTTTCAAGCCTGTCATGATCCGTAACCTTTTGCACAGCTCGCGCCTCCTCGCCGACGCTATGACGAGCTTCGAGAAGAATCTGGTCGCAGGACTGGAGGCAGACGAGAAGCGCGTCGGTTCACTGCTGACCGAAAGGTAAGTCCTACTCCTAATTATTTGTGTGATACATTACTAATTTCCAATGTAGTTTGATGTTAGTCACATGCCTTAACCCTATTATTGGATACGACGCTGCCAGCAAGACTGCCAAATACGCGCATAAGAATGGTCTGACGCTGAAGGCTGCTGCGTTGGAGCTCAAAGTCATCAGGGAAGAAGACTTTGACAAGTACGTCCGGCCGGAATTGATGATTACGCCTCATGAATATAAGCCTAAGGCATAAGTGAATGGAAATGCAAATGGGCATATAGAATTGTACATAGAAAAGCAAGTTAGTGTTGTCACGATCGTAAATGTCAATATCGCAAAACCGTCGCGTTATCACATGACCACGCTAAGTTTCGGCGATGAACCAACCGCCCGCATCACATCACCTCACCTGCAACTCCGGCTTTGCGATTTCTAGCGATACCTCAACGATGCCAGGAGTCTACCAGATTCGGCGGAAGCGATATTCTACCGAGCTGAGCGATGATGACGACGAAGAGCCCGGATATCCCTCCCCAGCGGGAAAACGCGCCCGTCACACCCACGACACGTCCGAGACCGCCTCCCAAATGACCAACGATATATTTCAACCTGGAACACTTGTTAGGGTGAAGCTAAAAAATTTTGTGACGTACACAGCTGCTGAGTTCCACCTGGGGCCCAGCCTGAACATGGTCATCGGGCCAAACGGGACCGGTAAAAGTACGCTTGTGTGTGCTATCTGCCTAGGGCTGGGATGGTCGAGTGAGCATCTAGGAAGAGCAAAAGAGCTTGGTCAGTTCGTCAAGAATGGTAGCGACGAAGCCGAAATCGAAATCGAGCTCGCAGCTGGCCCCAGAATGAAGTCCAATCCCGTCGTTCGCCGAATGATCCGCAAATCTGACAACAAATCAATATTTTGGATTGACGGGAAACATGCCAACAAGAATACGGTTCTTGCGCTTTGTAAGGAGTTCTCGATTCAGATCGACAATCTCTGTCAGTTTCTACCGCAGGATCGAGTCGTCGAGTTTGCGAAAATGACAGACGTAGATCGTTTGAGAGAGACGCAACGTGCTGCAGCACCAAAACACATGGTGGAATGGCATGACCAACTGAAGGAACTTCGAACTGAGGAAAAGTCGTTGGAGACAAAGCAACTCAATGAAAAAAATCATTTAGAGAGATTAGAGAAGCAGCAGAATGCGGACCGGGATGATGTCGAACGCTATATGCAGCGCGAGGGTTTGCTGCAAAAAGCAAATTGCCTGAAGAAGGTCAGACCTATTATCGAGCTCAGTCTGCGCAGGACTGCGATTCGCGAGGTCGAGCAGCATCTTGAAACTGCTAAGCACGAACTCAAGCAGATCGACGCCGAAGTAGAGCCAGTGTGCCGGGCGCAGGCTGAAGTAGAGGCTTACAAGGGTCACATTGAACAAGTCGTCAAACTCCGTCAGAATCGTACTGAAATGATCAAGATACAGGCTAATAAACTGTACTCCAAAACTGAGCAGACAAAGCAGGCCATTGCTGATTGCATTACAAAGATCAAGGGAGAAGCAGATTCAAAGAAAGTACGTGAGCGAGATATCGTACGGATAAATGCCGAGATCCAAAGGCTGGAGCGGCAGAGACGGGACGAACCTATTGAGTACAATGCAGCACCTTTTGATCAACGCAAAGCTGACATTGGAGCAAAACTTCGCAATGCCAAAAGCCGCCTAGCAGGCCTCCGCAGCACGCATGAAGAATATGCAATCCGTGTTCACAATTTACACAAAGAGAACACTGAAAAGCGGCAACAGCGTGCAAAGCTTGACACCCAAAGTGGAAAGCAAGCAGGCATATTATCCAGACTTTCCAGAGACACGAAGACGGCTTGGGACTATTTTCAGCAAAATCGAAGTCAGCTTCCCCTTAAGGGTGAGGTGTTTGGCCCGCCCATTTTGGAATGCTCCATTCGAGATGCACGCTATGCAGATGCTGTAGAAAGCCAGTTGAAGAAGGGTGATCTTCTTGCCATTACCTTCACGAATGCAGATGACCAAAAGATGCTCTCGAATCGGTTTCTCGGCAAGGACGGTCTCAGACTTCATGATATCTACACGCGAACAACAACTAAACCTTTGTCAGACTACAGTCCTCCTATTTCATCTGCAGAGTTAAAGAACATGGGATTTGAAGGTTATATGATTGACTACATCGAGGGACCTGATGCAGTATTAGCAATGCTCTGCGACAATGCCCGCTTGAATCGAACAGCATTCGCACCCCAACCTATCACAGACGAACAACATGCCGCTGTGTCAAACAGTGTAATCCAGAAATGGGTTAGTGGCAGAGATGTCTGTCAAATCACCACACGTAAGGAGTATGGTGCTTCTTCGACAGCTGTTACGCAACTCCGGCAAGCGAGATACTTTGTTGATTCACCAGTCAATTCTGAAGAAAAGCGAGAACTTGATGAAAGGATTAGAGACATTCAGCAAGCAAGCGTGGAGCTTCAGGCGGAAATTGCTGCATGCAAACAAGACATGGTAGCAACCAAACAGGAGATTGAGGAATTCACCCAACAGAAGGATGAGATTCAGAACGAACAAGATCACATGAAGAAGGCTATTGCTGAGTGGGAGGCTCTTCCCGCCAAAATCCAACGAAAACAAGATGAACTTGATCGAATAGTCCAAGAGAAGGCTGCAACCAGCAATCGCATCCGGGTTATACAAGCCGAGTCCCGAAAAGCATCACTTTCCATGGCAATGCTAACCGTAGATTATGCTGTCAGTCTCGCAACGCATGATCGCTACTTCTTTGCTGACCATTTTGACAGAAAACGGTAACTCAACTTCGCACCTTCCATGAATCGCTTCTCGAAGCTGAGATACGATCGATTGAAGCCAAGTCAGAGCTCAATGCTCTTCAAGAAGAGAATCGTGATGTCTTACAACAGCAAGAACAGAAGAAAGCTCAGATCCAAGAGCTAGAGAAGCAGTGCAAGATCCTTCGCCAAGAGTATAGACGCCTAGCGAAAATCACTCAAAACAATCTTAATGACCTACCGGACGATGAAAAAGCCATAGTAATGGAATACCGTCAACTACCTTCGCTCGAGGCTCTTGAACAAGAAGTTCAGGCCGTCTCTGCCCGACTCGAGATGATGGTCGAGGGTAATTCGGGTGTGATAAGGGCTTACGAAAAGCGCAAAGATGATATTGCAAAAACTCAAGAAAAGCTTGAGGAGCATTCAGTAAACCTGGAAGATACAAAAGCCAAGATTATGGAGATTCGCGAGCAGTGGGAACCTGAACTGGATGCCCTCATTGCAAAAATCAGCGCTGCATTTGCGCATAACTTCATGCAGATTGGGTGTGCTGGTCAAGTCGAGGTGTACAAGGACGAAGAGGATTTCGATAAATGGTCGGTTCAAATCTCCGTTCGATTCCGGTAAGCTATGCGGTCCCTCCATATCACAGATACATGCACTGATTTTCTCAACAGCGAAAGCGAATCACTTTCTGTCCTCAACTCGCACCGACAGTCCGGTGGTGAGCGTGCCGTTTCCACAATCTTTTATCTGATGGCTTTGCAAGACCTTGCGCAGTCGCCGTTTCGTGTTGTTGATGAGATTAATCAAGGCATGGACCCTCGTAATGAGCGCATGGTGCACGAGCGAATGGTCGATATCGCATGTCAGGAACGCACAAGCCAATACTTTTTGGTAACCCCTAAACTACTCACTGGCTTGAAGTTTCATCCTAAGATGAAGGTTCATATTATCAACAGCGGTGAACACATTCCCGATGCAAAAGATGTCAAAGACACTTGGAATATGCGCGAACTGGCTAAAGTAGCACTACGGAGCCGCAAAGGTGTCGAGGTCGCTTAATGACACATGTGTTCAGTGTGCTGGCGTTTTAGGATCGGCTGGGCTGGGTGTAAGGTTACCCCTCGGAGGCAAACAGGTGGTTACATGGAACGGATAACGCTTTCATGACCATAATCAAATCTCTTTCCCCGTTCACTGACTGCACTACTTCATTGTTGATGTCGGCGGATTCCACTATGTCTACAACACCCTTTCACTAATTCATAGTTCTTGGACCCGAAAACTTACTCGACGCTAATAACACTTTAGTTATCGAATAGCAAATCATCAGTCGCAGCAACTTTACGCTGTTGCCTCATGACAGGTTGATTAGAATCCCTTCGCTATGTTATAGGTATATATCATGACTTTCAAGACGTGTCGAAGACTGATCACTTTACCTAACTCAGCCAGTAGTACTATTCATGCCATTTTCAATGATTGTTGATAGTGCCCCAGGCTCGCGGATCGGTATGTGTAACTTGCCAGCCCATAAGCTAGTTTTCATCGATATCAGCAAACCAAATCCGGCACCGAAGGATTATCTAGGATGTATCATGCAGAGCGCAATCAACACGACGCTCCCTGAAACACATTTATAAACACTTGCTATACTACAAGGCCCGACTTGACAGCTCTAGCCATCCATAGGCCAGAACTCTCATCCTCATCGCTGCGATACTGTTCCTCCATCACGGTCTCGCCCTGTCAATGCGCGCATGATGTTCCAAGAAGAGAAAAGATGAACCAGCTAAACGGTGGGCCATTCCCCGCCTCGACATGCACATGGTGTCGCAGTGCACCGGCCTCCTCAGCAATCCGACATAGCCCCAAAGCCTTTACTTCGACAGCACCATCGACTTTGATATTGTCACGCCCAACCATAGGTATAGGTTTACAATCTAGCAACACAACGGTAAACTGCAAAGAATCTTTTGTTAACGGTACACTCCCCGATGCCTCTATTCTTCTCACGTGCGCTGCCCCATCTGAGCATGAGGGGTTCGTGTTCACTATGGCTCTTTACACAGATCTCGGACCCAGGGGAGAAGAGCTTAGCCCCGTGTTAGGCGTGACCAGCGTGGTTGAGTGCGATGCGATGAAAATTGCTTATAATGGGAGTACGCCTATCACTGCAAATGATCCTCGAGAACCAACAAGCTATTTGACGTGTTTGGAGGGACCACTGGTGGATGAGTTGAGGTGCTCTATTCGGTCATGCATGAGTGTAAAGTAGGGGTTGGTCATTGATGTCATGGGTTTCGGGGTGAGCGGTTTAAAATCAGATACAGTTTGAATATATAACTTCAGGTAGAAATCATTACACTTGTGGAATGTCCATGGTCTCGAGGACGGTGGTTGTTGTTGTGATGTGATTTGCGCCGTTTGTTGCCTTGCAGTGACACGACGTATGTTGTGCGCGCAGAGACTAGAACACCGTTTCATGTCTCGCCTATTCTGTCTTCGAACATTCAGCACTAATTGCATGCGAAATATTTTCTTTCCGCAGACATGCGTTGAAATCCGAGATGTTGGATGTTGTTGTTCCGTTAGACCTTGATCCATATATAAATTCTGCAGGTATATTTGTTGCCAGCTCATCGCACGTCTGTTGGTTTCGATGTGCAACTCTAGCGACCTGTCGGACTCGACGTCTTGACGCGCAAATATGCTACGGCAGATGGCCTTGCCGTATGCAAAATAGCACAGATGCGGGCCTTTGTCTTCGCGCACAACATTGAAACATGTTTCTTTCCCTCTCTTATATACGCGCTCGCCCCACCAAGTAGCTTTCTTTTCCATCTTCAGGTGTTATGAACTTTCCAGTGTTACCTTTGTTTTCAACCACAATCATGCTGTTTTTAAACAACATCTGGGCTGCATATGGCATTGGGCTTCCTCATGATACAGAACTATCTAAATGTTACGTAGGAGCTAATTGAGGCATCATTAAAACTGTTTGGCTAACAAGCACACGCCAGGACTGTCTTGTCACTCCTGCGGATACCCAGGATATTACCTCGCCGCCAACAACACCAATCGAGATACCAGTGCTCGTAACCCCACATCTTATATCCAGTGTCCTAAATGTGCCGCAACCCGAAAATGAACTTTTGTACAATTCGATTGATTCATCGCCAATGCCTCCCTCCATACCGTCAGCCGCACCACTAGCTTCAGATATCGACACGCATCCCCAGCACCAATTATCGCAGCTTAGCACAGCCGCAAAAGTCTCTCTCAGCATTGGCATCGCAGTATTCCTCATCCTCCTCGCTTTCGTATTCATCGGTGTACCATACATACGAAAGCATCGACGAGCCCGCGCACTACAACGAGCAGTAGAAGAAGTAGAAAGAGGCATTGAAATGCAACAGAGAGCTGAACATGAAGAAGCGAATACAGGAGAGGGTAAAGAGCATATGGTATTGGAGAGTAGGGTGGAAATTGTTGTTGATGATGAGGGGAGCGAATTAGATGTGGTGGACGCATGGGATGGGTGGAATGCGAGCTGGGAGGATGAGGAGGAAGTGGAGAGGGGGAGAAAGGGTATGAGTTTACTGAGGAGGGAGTACTGACAAGTTGAAGCGCGAATGTGAAACTTCTGATGATACTGGCAACTACAATTATGATAGAGGTTTTGTTGAGATTATGTATGTTTGGAGGATGAAATGAGGTTGGATGGCACGTGTAACAAAAAGCGGTCGTTGAATTTTACCTCTTTAGCATCAATAATATGATATTAAATATTGTCCCCGCTTCCCCCAGTTAGAAGCAAAAAGGATGCACGCCAGCGGGAAGAGTGATTAGCTGCAAATTGTCATTACTGATGGCCTTGAACAATTGAGGTCGAACGGAGTTGTAGACGTCTAGATTTTCATGATAAGTGAAGTTGATGGCACATGGAGGACGAAAACTATAACTGTTTTGGGAACTAGAGTACCCTTTTTATCAAGATGAGATCTCAGTACAACAGTACAAGCATAAGTACATGGAAGTGTTTTTCATCGAAAGACGTTATCCTGTTCTTATCAAAGACATGGTTTGTACTCCTAACGGCTTTCCATGCCTATCCCATCGCCGAAAATACTGCCTGGGATGATGTCAGAACTTTCGGCCGGTTCCTCAGCGCGGTCGGCAGTGGGAGCAAGTGTAGGCGACTCCACTACCGAAGTGCTGTCCACAACAGTCTCATTACCAGTTGGGTCCATAATAGCGATGTCTTTGCCTGGTGCTTTGGCAAATTCTCCGATAGTTTTTACTTTCTTCCTCGACTTGTCTAATGTTTTCCCATCTGCTGTTCCAAATCGGTGAAACTTATGACGATTGGAACGGCCAAAGATAGGCTGTGGCGTCGAAAGTCTCGCAAATCTACGCTCAGCGTGATCCTCGTCGGGCGTTATCGGTATGATTTGTGCATTCTGGATAATCTCAACAATACCTGCATCATCCTCAAGCTCCTTTGCCTCCGAATGTTGGGCTCGTGACATGTTTTTCGCATGGTTGAAGATAGCGTGTTCAATGGTTTTCTCCAATATGAGGGTCTCAACCAACACGGGCTTGGTCTGACCTATACGATGTGCTCGTTTGATAGCCTGTGCTTCGATACCAGGGCGATTGATAGGATTGACAATGAGAACGACACTTGCTGCGTTTAGATTCAATCCTAGTGCACCACAAGCGACATCTATAAGAAGCACGCGAACGTCTGGGTCTTCATTGAAGAGTGCGATATACTGTGATCTCTTTGTATTTTCCAGTGTCCGAGCATAGATGCGGTGGTTGATATAGAGCATTTCGAGACATTGAGCAATATAGAATGCAGCATTATCCCCGTCGTAAAAAATGATTATTTTATCATTGGCTTGATGCTGCATAACTTTGTCGATTAAATATGATAGTTTGGCTGAAGTGCAGCCAATGACTCGGGTCCTTCGCAGTACTGAGTCTGCCTGAAGCTCTGCTTGCTCCTCAGCCAGAGTAAGCTTTCGTTTTCTGGGGCGTACGGGCGATGCAGCTAAATCTGACAGGAGTTCACCAGATTCATCTTTTGGTGCTTTTGAAGACGCAGTTTTTCTTGTTATTATTGTTGCTCGCCGACTTGTTGATAGTTGTTGATCGTCAAAACATGAAGATGGCACTCCAGCTTTGCTCTTACCTGTGCTTTCAGTAGATTCTGCTATGGCATTTGCGTTCGCTCTTGTGATTTTTCCTACTCTTTGTAGGCCTTCGGTTGGATTATGAGAGAGTATGTTGTTGTCGATATGAAGTTGACCTGCCAGAAGCTGCGTTATACCGACCATAGCGGGCTTGGTAGGATATGCAAGAGAGAAAGACTCCTCCGACTCTACTGGCCAATCTTCAACAACCATACCCACTTCATGTATTTTGCTCAGCTCGACCCATTCTTTAGATGTAATGAGCTTTGATACGATTGTGCTGCTTTCTGAGAGTAAACTAGCATCCGCTGGTGAACAATTCTTGTCATGCTCACTAAGATACTTTTCGGAGATTTCGGTAGTGCTGATCACATCCTCGAGACGAAACCCAGTCCACGTGAAATTTGATTGTCGAAGATTCTTTATTAAACTATGGCGTGCCTTCACACTGTTCTTGTGAAATAGATAGTCGACATCGCTTCGTTCACTTGTGATGGCATTTGATCGTAGGACTTGAACGAACAGATTTGCAGTCATCTTATCATACCAGCACGGCTTGAGATACACTGTACGGTGCCTCATTGGTGGTAATATAATGTCTTTTTCAACATCTTCGGGTCTCGTCTTGACAACTAATCCTTCAAGTGTTCGGACAAAGCAAGATGAAAAGCCGGACCAGGTCTTGTTGTAATGGTGCTCGTGTCGATAGACGTATTCGTCCCAGTCAAGCCGACCCTCACCGGCAGCATCGCACCATGGGCGCACCATGAGGAAGTGAGAGGCCAGCAATCCCAAGGCCTTTGTGGCCTTAGCTCCGTCAGTGTCATCTCGACTGAACATTTTTCGCTGCTGAATAGCTAACTCCCGGAGGGCTGTGGTATCGCTGTTATCGCTGTCAAGTGTCGACATGTCAAGTTCGACACCTACTAAATTTTTGGCAGGTGCTATGAAGTTAGCATTTGGCATTTATATGAAATGAGTATAGTCAGAACTTACTGCCCGATACGATCCAGCGTCTCTCAACCACAATCTGCTTCGCCACTAACACTGCTTTGGACATAGCGGATGAGAAGCTATGGCCTTCGTCTATAATGATTCTCAGCCAATGTAGCTTCTTAAGTGGAGACTGATAGACTGTTCCGCTGCCAAAGCAGTTGCAATTCGGAATATTAGTAGAGCCAATATAAGGGCAGGCACAGACGCGATGAACACCTGCCGCTGCTCGTCGACCGTATTCGTCAGCACCGTCTTGGAATTCTTGCTCAAACCTATTGCGTGTAAACATGATCACGTCATATTTCATCAACTCCGTAGGTGCTGGCAGCTCGCTGACCAGTGTCATGGTGTCAGAATCCCGTTGCAATTGCTTGATTTTACTACCACGTTTGGGTACCGAATCGACTATGAGAATTTTCAAGCCTCCTTGAAGAACATGCTTTTGAATTTCCGATTGCCACTGATGTAATAAGTTTCTAGGAACAACAATAATAGTTGTTGAACAAGTTACAAGCTGGCGAGGTGGTGGTATCACAGTATTCCTATTCAGGCGCGGAAGCTCGGGTGGCATTTCATAGAAAGGTATATTCCGATCCAAAGCATTCTTGTGGAAAGTATAGTCTGCTTCATTGTTCAATTCGGATTGCTCAATAAAGGACTTGGCTGGAATTGAATGGCGCCCAATCATAGAAGCAGCCATATCTGACAAACTGCCCACACGAGGGCGCACAGTTAGTGGTGGTAGATAGGCTGCAGGTATCAGAGGATAATGTCCTTTTGTTGTTAGGATCACTGCTAAGCATATGATGGTTTTTCCGAGGCCCATGGTTTCAGCTAGTATTCCCCCTCTTCTGGCTTCGTAGTAACGAGGTTCCTGTAGAAATGACCCATCTCTCGCCCCAAAGAAAAACTGCTTTCCATTGGGAGACGTCCGAACCTCTAGCCTCGGATCAAGTTGTAATTGAGGCGCCGTTTCTCTTTGTATCATGAGGCTTGCGGACCGTGCCTGGTAAGGATAAAGACGAGTCCTCAGACCTGCGAGAGGCTGCTCGCCGTGTTGTTCCCACTCAGAAAATGCTGCAGATTTGAGTAAATCTCGGACTGCAATCCTTGTGTAGCGGTTCTTGATAATTCCCGGGTCTGGTTTAGGCGAAGGTAACTTGTTAAACATGTAGTACAGGCTGGAATTCTCTGCGCTTGCCCAAGGATCATAGTAGGATATTTCTGATTCGCGATAATCACCGGCCCAAGTACTAGGCGACACATCAATGCGAGAGAGGAGTTGTCGCAGAGCTAACTTTAGACTCTTTTCATTACGATTGATATATCGTCGGTTCCAATCTTCTGGTAGCAGATACACGCGGACCATACTGTGCTGGCTGAGGGTAATTGAAGAATATTGAAAGAGTCGGATCCAACGTGCATCAAGTAGCTTTGCTGTATCGGAGCCTATGATGACCTTGATTTCATCTGGCAAATCAACCATCTCTGCCCAGTTGCCTTCTAGCATCTGCCCACGGTCGCAGAATCCTAGGAGGGTGTCATTGAAATGAAGGCAACCCAATGCTATGTAGTGGCCAAGGTCTTGGTAGCGGTTCGTGTGGTCAATGACAAGAGGAGCAGACGAGAAGCCTGCATCCATCTTTGAACAATCTTCTGGCTCCTTTGCCACAGATGCAGACACCATATGACCGTTGACAACCCTTTGCTTCCTATCACATATCTCTATGCTCCGAGAAGGGCTGCGAGGCAACTCCTCTAAAGTTGCTTTACTCATGATGAGTTTATAGGCACTTGTTATCAAACAGAGAAGTGTGTCTTACGAAGAAGACTCAGGTGAGAGTTGAGTAAAGGTGAGTACATATGTCCAGGATGAGGGTCGATCACAGGAGGCAACTGCCAAGCGAAATGCAGTTCAGGTGAGATTGCGCTAAGCGGAATTAGTCTACAAGAAGCAACACCGTTCGCGTAGAACCTGCACAATTGAAAAAGATCAAACGGACAAAAGTACTACCGTAATAATCTGTGTACTAAGCAGTCATGATGATTCCTTTGAAAACATCTGGAAGAATTTCGGTCTTAAATAAAACACTCAGCATCTGGAAGCACTCATATAAAAGTGTGTGCTTGCGTTTCTTAGGTCACAAATCTGTGATCCTCAAAACGCTATTCGGACTGATATGGCCTCAATATTGCACTACAGGACCCACACTATTGCATTTCTTGCTGGCCTGGGGTACCCTTCACATCTTCGCCTTTATGCCAAACACTCTCCATCGCTAAGGCTAATATTTGCATACCCTCTTCAATCTCCGCTTCTGTAATGACAAGAGGCGGAATAAATCGTAGCGTATTCGTTCCACATGAAATGACCAGCAGCCCTCGCTCCCGAGCTGCAGTAATGATTGGGGTGGGATCCGAATTAAGTTGCAGTCCAAGTATCAAGCCTTTGCCTCGAACCTCTTTGATATGGCTTGGGAATCGTTTTCGTAAACTTTCAAAGTGTTTACGGAACGCTGCCTCTTTTAGTATTATGGACTCAAGCAACTCCGAAGACGACAAACGAGAGAGAATATAGGACGCCACGCGGCTGCCTAAAGGGTTGCCACCGAATGTTGTGCCATGATCGCCAGTCTTGATATGGTCGCAAACAAAGTCATTGACGATGGTTGCACCGATAGGAAATCCGTTTCCAAGAGCTTTGGCAGTAGTGACAATGTCTGGATGACAGGCTTTTGAGTAGCCAGCATGTGCCCAGAAAGTACCAGTTCTACCCAAGCCACACTGGATCTCATCATAAATCAAAACAGCACCTACTTCTGTGCAGCGTTTTCGTAGGGCAAGGAGAAACTCCGGCGTTGCAACGTTCACACCGCCCTCACCCTGGATCGGCTCAATGATGACACCACATGTCGATTCTGTCACCAAAGTTTTTAAAGCATCCACATCGTTGAATGTTCCATATTTAAACCCAGGTACCATTGGCGAAAAGGGCGCCTGGTATTTAGGATTTGGCGTAGCGCTAAGACTTCCCATGGTACGGCCATGGAATGAATTGTGAAATGAGACGAACTCATGCTTATCTTTGTTTGGTGATATAGACTTGCCGACCTTCCGTGCGAACTTTATAGCAGCCTCATTAGCTTCGGAACCGCTGTTGCAAATGAACGTTCGGGTTGCGCTGGAGAAGCCACCTGTCGCGTGCGTGAGCTGAACAAGCTGCTTTGAGAGCAGGCCAGTGTGGGGGTTATGGTAGAGGTTTGATGTATGGATAAGCTGTTTTGCCTAAGAGAGTCAGCTGGGGGCTATATCCTCTGCATATGCTTGAGACGGCACCTGTTCACCAATGACTTGTGCGACGCCTGGATCGCAATGCCCCAACGCGTTGACAGCGATACCAGCCGTAAAGTCTAGGTATTTCCTGTTCTCAACATCCCACATGTAGCATCCCTCGCCCTTCTCGAACATTGGTGGTGGGCGAACATAGGTGGGGACCATGTACGGGAGCTGTTGATTGACGAGGCCTGCAGTCTTGGAGCCTGAGGGTGGATCGGGGGTCAGGAGGGCTGATTCTCGCTTTAGTGTATTAGTTGGTTATTTCTTCAAGAAAGAAAACGTGTGCTCACAGCTATTGAGGCTTTCGCGTCCTGTGGTAAACTTGAATTTTTCAACGCAGCTGGTGCCAATGACGCGAATCGAGTCGGCACGTAATTGACACGGGGAGCTCGCAATGCAAAGCAAAAGTGCTGAGAGGACATTCGTAGCGCCATGGTGAGCTATGAGAATGCGCAGAACGCAAAAAGAGGGAAATGTCATCTGCAATGACTGAATCCTAGTAACTCCACAAGTTCCGTGCCTTATCGATAAAGATTGTGACGCTGCCGTCCGAGGTCGGGCGGACGAGATCTAGTATCAGGCACACCACCAGCCTGTGATAGTATTGCAGACCTTTTTTGGGCGATCTGCAGCCACTTAATTCACCTCCGCACCGAAAACGAAAGAGCTTATAATATTGTAGACACCGACACACACCAAGTATAATAGTATTCATCCAGGACCATGACTAGATACACGCTAGCCTCGTCTATCGGAATTTGGCCTCGCTCAACGAGCCTGGATATTCGGACGTGTGGCCAAATCACGCTCTCAGTTACTCTGCTACGATAACGGGGTGGTCATTCAGAGACTTCCAGAATCGCTTTCAAATTGGCGATTAGATTATTATCAAGTGGGCCGAAATCTGGCAAAACCCGCCACCTAACCAAAGCCGTAACGTGTCTGTGCGTACAAGAGCGGTGCACGAATTCTTGAGCATGGCTCGTGCAGCGCATGGGCCATAAAAACTTATCGACGATTCTTTACTCCAATAGAATCCTATATACAATTCAGTACCC
>JALNQF010000207.1:0-71090 GCA_028456385.1 Ophiosphaerella korrae
ATAAAGCTATCTAAGTAAGTACTAGGTATATATACCTAGTAGCTTACTAAGCGCTAACTAAAAGTAGAAAGATAGTTGAATGTTAGTAAGTTGTAAACTTACTAACATGTTAGTAAGTTCGCAATGTTAGTAAGTTTGCAATGTTAGTAAGTTGCAAACTTACTAACATGTTAGTAAGTTTATAATGTTAGTAAGTTTGCAATATTAGTAAGTTGCAAACTTACTAACATTAGTGCGAAAATAAGAGATATAAGGGATAACTCCCTTACAATAAGATAGTAAGAGTTCTTGTTATTATTTAACTTTAAGATTATATATACTAAGAGTAAAGATAATTAATTTATAGACGCCTTAAGTAGAAGACTAGATTTACAAGAAGAAGTAAATACTACTAGTATAGTTCTAGTTAAGAATAAAGAAAGATATTTAGTCCTAAATATACTTAGAATAGCTATAATACTTAAAAGAAAGAGTAGTAAGCTAGATAAATAGATTTAGAAGGAAATAAGAAATACCTCTAAAGAAATAAAGACACTAGAGATCTAAGAAGGACTTATAAAAGTATATAAGAGAACGTATATTCTAAGTAAAATATAGAGAAATTTTATATAATAGTTTTATAAATTACTAGGATATAGATACTAAAGTATTTATAAGATACTAGATAGGCTTTTAAGAGACTACTAGATCCTAAAAGTAAGATAACTAGTAATAGAAGTACTACGAGACTATATAAAATATTATAGTAATAAGTATAGCTAATATATACTATATAGGATATTATAACTAGTTAAAATACTAGAATAACTTTAAGGAGTTATTACAATAGACTTTATAACAAAACTACCTAAGTTAAAATTTTTAATATTAGGAGTAGAATATAATAGAATACTAATAATAGTAGATAAACTTATAAAGTACTTATACTTTAGACTATATAAAGAAAAAAGTAAGATAAAAGTTACTATATACTAGGTCCTAGGAACTATAATTAGCTAGTATAGTATTCTAGATAAAATTATTATAGATAGAGATATAAGATTTATATTAAAACTATAGGGAATAATAGTAGTATTATAGGGAATCTAATACGTAATATTAATAGTATATTACTTATAGATAGATAGATAATTAGAACGTATAAATAAAATAGTAGAATAATACTTAAGATACTACCTTAACTAAAACTAAAATAATTAAGTATAACTACTACCTATAGTATAGTTAGTATATAATAGCGTAAAGAACGTAGTAATAAGAGTATTACCTTTTTTTATAAACTATAGATTCGACTCTAATATATACTAAATACTAAGATTCTAAGTATCTTAGTCTTTAAAAGGAGAAAACTTTACGAATAGACTTAAAAAAAATATATAATTAACTATAATAGGATATAGAATTCCTATAAGACTAAATAGAAAAGTACTACAATAAAAAACACTAAGAAAGACTTTAATTTAGAGAGAGAGAAAAAATATAGTTAGTATAAAGGAATATTAAGAGTAAATAATTTATCTCTAAACTAGATTATATAAAAATAGGACTATATAAGATTAAGAAAGAAGTTATACTAGTTATATTTAAATTATAACTACTAGATAAAATAAAGATATACTTAATATTCTTTATAGTACTACTAGAAAAAGTACTACAAGAAGTAAAACTACTAGTGTACAAAGTAGATATATATAAAGAATAAGAAGAATAAAAAGTTAAAGAAATTTTATAGTACTAATTCTATAATAGAAGAAATTACTACCTAGTAAAATAGATAGGTACAAACAAGAAAGGTTAACTATAAGAAGATATATAGAAACTAGAAGATAACCTTAATTACTCTAAGAAACTAGAAGAGTTCTAAAGTTAAAACCCTCTAGAACGCCTTGTAGTAAACTAAGAAAACTAGTATTATTAAGAATAGATAATAAAGAGATAAGAGCGTTTAATATAATAGAAACTAGAGTAGCCTCTTATTACGCTATAGGCTATAGTAGGCTGTAGCTACGTAAAGCGTAAGTAAGGGTAAGGGCCCTTAGGTAATATATATACTATTCTACTCCTATATTTAATATTATTAAATACTTAGTTACCTTTTTAGGTTTATTTAGCGTAGTAGAGTAGAGCTACTATATAACACCTCTATAGTAGCCTTAAAATTAAGCTTAAAGTCTAAGAAAATAGCTTACTTAATAGACTTTATATTATTTAAGGCCTTTATCTTATAAAGATAAATAAAGCAAGTATAATTTTCTACCTATATACTTAGAATCTAATTACCTTCCTTTTTACCCTCTACAATCTATTTAGATAGTATATCTTAAGCGTAGTTAGTAGCTCTCTTTATTATAAATAAGTATAGACGCAAGAATTAGTATTATTAACCTATACTCTACTAGATATACACTTAAAAGGTTATAAGATAATTAAGTATTAGCCTAAATATACGTTATATAAGCCTTAGTATATTTTAAAAAAAAGTAATTTAATAGAGGATTTAAAGATTTATAATATAAATAAAGGAATATTATAATACTATAACGTAATATACAATCTACTAATTAAAGATAATAGAGAGTAAACTTAGTAAGTACAGAGAGAGAAGATAAGTAACTTAATATTAACGAAGAAACTAGATTTATAACCTTAGCTCTAGGATAAGAAAATAAGGATCTATCTAGAGAGAGGGATAGTATTATAGGTGTAACAAGAAGAATTAAGATAGAACTAATTAGTCCTAACTTAAGTACTAACAAAGTATAAGATAAGTAAAGTAATAACCTAGATTAGGAAATAACTTATAACTTAAACACGTAAGATATAAAGTAATCTATAAATATATATAATAAATTAGAGGAATCTATAAATATATATAATAGATTAAAGTAATCTATAAACACGTGTAATAGATAAAGGTAATCTATAAACACGTATAATAGATTAAGGTAATCTATAAGGTTTTATAGATAGATTACTAGAAGTATATAGTAGAGATAATATATATTATAAGAATAGTATTAGTAATTTAATTATTAACTACAAGTTATAATAGTTAATAATTATAAGACATCTTTTATTATTTATAGCCTATTATAGGTTATAATATAAGCTTTTAATATTAACTCTTAAACTACTTATACCTCTCTAATAGTCCTAAGTAGTTAACACTAAGTAACCTATTATAATAGAGGTATAATAAAAGTTCTCTAAATACTTAAGACTCTTATAAACTCTAGTACAAGTTAGGAGTAAAGCTAATATACTAAAGATTATAATACTATATAGTTATAATCTAAAGTAAAGCTAATACGCTATATAGGCGTATAAAAGGCTTGATACTTATAAAGATAATAAAGTAAGTATTATTCTCTTTATAATAGAGTTGCTTGTCGTTAACTATAAGTAACTACTAAGAGAGTATTAGTACATTAGAAGTTAATAATAAAAGCTTATATAGTAATCTAGTAATAAACTAAAATAATAGTATAATTCTTATAATATTAAGTATTATCTATTATAGGTGTAACAAGAGAAACTAAGATAGAACTAATTAGTTCTAACTTAAGTACTAACAAAGTATAGGATAAGCAGAGTAATAACTTAGATTAGGTAATAGCTTATAACCTAGACACGTAATAACTTTATAGCTTTACAAGGCTTAGCACCTATAAAGCTATAAAGCTAATAACTTTATAACTTTATAAGGCTTAGTACCTATAAAGCTATAAAGCTAGTAACTATAAAAAAGTGTATAGTTACAATAATACGCATTATTAGGATAGTATTAGTAATTTAATCCTTTAACTATAGAACGCTAATACAAGATAATTACAAGACATCTTCTATTATTTATAGTTATTATAGATTAACTTTTAATTTACTAGTACTTATAATAATAGGTTACTATAGTTAATAATAGGGAGACCTATTATACCTTACTAATCTAGTTATTAAAAGAAGCGAAGCGTAAGTAGCGTATAGTCTAAGCTAATACGATAGTAGAAAGTTTAACTAAGAAAGGAGGTAAGGCACCTTAAGTACTCCTAAGTACTTACAAATTAGATAATACTATATAGAAGGTAATTAAAGACTACCTAAATAACTTAATTTCTAAAAAAGAAGATATAAAAATAGTAATTAACACCTTAGAAACGTAAAATAAAGAACTCTAAGACTATATAAAATAAAATAAAGTATAAATTAAAGCTATTATTAAAGGATAAAAGTAGATAGAACTAATTACTAAAAGACTAGAGATAAGTGTAATAAAGAAACTACCTAAGATACCTATACTTAAGAAGTTTTATAGAATAAGAGAAAAACTAAGACCTTTTATAGTATTAGTATAACTCTAAATTAATCTATAAGTACTATACTTTAATAGAGAAGATAAGAATATAATATATATTAGAATATACCTTAAAGAAGATATAATAAGATAGTTTAAATCTTACTAGATAGACTACACAATATATACTTAGATAAACTAGAAGGATAAAATAAGAGCTATCTTTAGAAGTTATAAATACTTTATAAAACAAATAAGAGTAGTATTTAGAGATATAGATATTACCTAATAAGCTAAAAAAAGGCTTAAGAAGCTTATATACTATATAAGTATTCTAGAATATATATTATAGTTTAAATAACTATTATAAAATTTAGAATAGAATAAGCTATCCTTAATATTATAATTTAAATAAGGACTAAATTTAAAAATATAATACAAGATAATTTATATAGAAAAACTAAGAATACTAGAAGCTCTAAAGTAATAGATAATACAAATTAATAATAATTTCTAAGAATAGAAGAAGAATAAGTATAGAGGACCTACCTAGAATTATAATAAGAGAGACCCTATAATCCTTAACACTAATAAAGATAGGAAGAAAAAGAAGAATAAAGACTCTATATACTTTAACTATAGTAAGAATAGCTACTATATAAAGAACTACTAATTAAAATAAAAGAAAGATATAGTATATTATAAATATAGGAAGCTAGGATACTTTATAAAAGATTATAGAAGTAAAGATCCTAAGAAAGATAAGGAAGTATAGTTAAAAATAACTAAGAATAAAAAGGAAGTGCTAAAAGTATAAGCTAAACCTTAGGAGAAAGTAGTAGGGAGTAAAGAAATACAATACGTAATACTCTACTAGTCCTTTTGTTATAGCAATAACTACTATATATATCTTTCTAGTAAGTAAAGAGTAAGATATTTCTTATAGAAATATAGAGTATTAGTAATAAAAGAAAGAAAAATAAAAGTATAGCTAGAAGAAATAGCTTATATAATAGACCTACTAATAGTAGATTTAGAAGGAGAAGAGCATTAGATACTATTAATCTAGGCTAAAGGACTAGCACTAGATAAAGAAACTACTATAGCTACTTCTAAAGAACTATAAAAAGGTAAGAAATAAGTTAATATAAAAGGTATAGAGTATACTTAGTTAAATATATATAGTTATAATAGCTATATAATATTAGATATAGTAGAATAAAATAAAGAATAGAAATTCGTTTAGAAATACTTACTAGTTATAAGTATAGAGAAAGCGTACAAAGACTAAAAAGATTATAATCCTAAAGTATTAAAGTTTATAATATTTTAATAATAGATAAAATAATATATAGTTATAGTAAGAAGAATACCTATATAAAAAGAGTAGTAATACCTTATAAGAAAGACGTAATAGATTAACAAAGCCTATATACTATAAGTACTAATAGTATACTACGTCTTAATAACTATAGAACCTAGTATAGATAGATACTAGATAGGAGACAACAAAAGAATAGATCTAGAATATCTAGTATACTTAGAGATAGTATAGATATTATACCTAACTATAAACTACTACTTATATAGAGAAGTAAAAGTATAAAATTACGTATAGCTAAAAAGAAAAAGGAGATATATTTAATATTCTATATAGTACTACTAGAGAAAGTACTATAAGAAGTAAAACTACTATTGTACAAAGTAAATATATATAGAGAATAAGAAGAATAAAAAGTTAAAGAAATCTTATAGTACTAATTCTATAATAGAAAGAATTATTACCTAGTAAAATAGATAGGAATAAACAAGAAAGGTTAACTATAAGAAAATATATAGGAACTAGAAAATAATCTTAACTACTTTAAGAAACTAGAGGAGTTCTAAAATTAAAACCTTTTAGAGTACTTTGTAGTAAACTAAGAAAGCTTATAGTACTACTAATAGATAGAGAAGAGATAGGAGTACTTAATATAATAGGAGCTAGAGTAGCCTCTATAGTATCTTTAAGGTCTATCTTAGCCTCTAAGGTATAAGACTATTTAGACAACCTAGCGTTATTATACGCTATTAGCTTACAAAGGTAGTTAGTATAAGCCTAAAGTTTTACTATCTTATAAGTAGTCTTAGAGATTAGGTTACGCTAAGCTTACTCTATATTAGCTAGCTATAATAATAGTTTTACTTAAGCCTTATTAATAGCTCGCCCTATATAATTTAGAACCTAAAGACTTAGTTATAATTAAATACTTAAACTCTATAAGAGAAATACTAGAAAGAGTATATTAATATTAAATATTAGTATAGATATACTTACTATATACCTTACTATCCTTTAAAGATATAAGATAAGCTAACTTAAGACTATTATAATAAGAACAAGGAAATATCTTAATACTATTTTAGGTAACCTAATTAGTAAGAAGTACTTTGTTACGCTAGAAATAATAAGGTATAGAGAGAGAAGATAAAGAACTTTATATTAATAAAGAAATAGAATTAATAACTTTAGCTCTAGGATAAGAAAATAAGAACCTACTTAGAGGAAGAGATAGTATTATAGGTGTAATAAAGGAAACTAAGATAGAACTAATTAGTTCTAACTTAAGTGCTAACAAAGTATAGGATAAGTAAGGTAATAACCTAGATTAAGTAATAGCTTATAACCTAGACACGTAATAACTTTATAGCTTTATAAAGCTTAGTACTTATAAAGCTATAAAGCTAGTAACTATAAAAAAGTATATAGTTATAATAATATATATTATTAGGATAGTATTAGTAATTTAATCTTTTAACTATAGAACGCTAATTTAAGATAATTACAAGATATCTTCTATTATTTATAGTTATTACAGATTATCTTATAAGCTTTTACTATTAACTTTTAATCTACTACTACTTATAACAATAGGTTACTATAGTTAATAATAAAGAGACCTGTTATATTATTACTCTTAGTTAGAGATTAGATTACTAATACTATTCTACTAATATACACTACTACTAACTATATACCTATACTAATCTATTTATATAACCTTATATATTACTATAATTTATTATATATATTTATAGATTACCTTAATCTATTATCTATATTTATAGATTACTTTATATTACGTATCTAGGTTATAGTTTACTTCTTAATCTAGGTTTCTACCCTACTTATTCTATACTTAGTTAGTACTTAAGTTAGGACTAATTAGCTCTATTTTAATTTCCCTTATTATAACTATAATACTATTCCCCCCTTTAGAGAGTTCCTTGTATTCTTATCTTAGGGCTAAGGTTATTAATCTAGTTTCTTTATTAATATTAAGTTCTTTATCCTCTATCTTTATACCTACTAAGTCTACCCTTTATTATCTTAAATTAGTAGACTATATATTACGCTATAGTATTATAATATTTCCTTATTCTTATTTATTACGTAGTTACTTGTTATAAACTACAAGTAACCTTTCTTCTATATTAATAGATTAGAAGGTAATAATAAAGGCTTATATAGTAATTAGTAATAACTAGAAATAATAGTTAGTTTATATATATAATGTTAAGTATTAGTATTCTAGGTTAGAGTTTAGATTACTAATACTATCCTAATAATACGTATTACTATTACTTATATACTTATATTAATCTATTTATATAACCTTATAGATTACTTTATATTATGTATTTAGGTTATAGTTTATTTTCTAGTCTAAGTTATTACTCTACTTATCTTATACTTTATTAGTACTTAAGTTAAGACTAATTAGTTCTATCTCGATTTCTCTTGTTACGCCTATAATATTATTATAAGTTATTAAACTTACTATTAGTTTATCTTTTTTTAAAGTATAGTAAGGCTTATAAGGCGTATATTTATACTAATACGCGTTTATCTTATAATCTATCTAGTGTATCTCTAGTAGAGTATAGGTTAAAAATACTTATTTACGTATCTATACTTATTTATAATAGAGAAAGCTATTAACTACGCTTAAGAAAAACTATTATTATAGATTATAGAAGCTAAAAACAAGCGTAAAAGATTATATAAGGTCTCTTGTTATACGCTTAAAGAATATTAGTTTTATCTTCTTAATAATTAGATATAATTATCTAATAACTAAGCTTACTTTTCTTGTCTCTATAAGATAAAAGCCTTAAATAATAAGAAGTCTATTAAATAGTCTACTCTTCTAGAATCTAAGCTAGATTTTAAAGATACTATAAAGGCTACTTTAGCTCTTACTATATTAGACACGTCTAATGTTTCTCTACCCTCTATAGATAGCGTAGGTCTTAGTTTACTACTAAGTAGTCTAGAGGATTTTAATTTTAGAACTCCTCTAATTTCTTAAAGTAATTAAGATTATCCTCTAGTTTCTATATATTTTCCTATAGTTATCTTTTCTTATCTATACCTATTTATTTTACTAGGTAGTAATTCCTTCTATTATAAAATTAGTACTATAAGATTTTCTTTACTTTTTAGTTTTTCTATTCTCTATACGTGTTTACTTTATATACTAGTAGTTCTACTTGTTATAGTGCTTTTTCTAGTAGTACTATATAGAATATTAGGTGTATCCTTATTTTATCTAGTAGTCTTAGTTTAAATATAACTAGCGTAATTTTCTTCTTAATTTTATATAGTCCTATTTTTAGGTAATCTAGCTTTAAGCTAGATTGTTTACTTTTAATATTTTTTTAGATTAACTATACTTTTTTCTCTCCTCTAAATTAAAGTCTTTCTTTATATTTTCTATTATAGTACTTTACTATTTAGTTGTATATTTTTTTTATTTTATTTATAAAGTTTTCTTTTCTTAGAGTTTAAGATTCTATCTTTCTTAGTATTTAGTATATATTAGGGTTAAATCTATAATTTATAAAAGAGAGTAATACTCTTATTACTATATTCTTTACGCTATTATATACTAATTATACTATAAGTAATAGCTATACCTAATTATTCTAGTTATAGTTAAGGTAGTATCTTAAATACTATTCTACTATTTAGTTTATATAGTCTAATTATCTTTTTATCTATAGATAGTACGCTTTTAATATTTAATATTATATTCCTAATTATACTATTGTAATTCCTTATAGTTTTAATATAAATCTTATATCTCTATCTATAATAATTTTATCTAGAATACTATACTAGCTAATTATAGTTCTTAGGACCTAGTATATAGTAACTTCTATCTTACTTTTTTCTTTATATAGTCTAAAGTAAGAGTACTTTATAAGTTTATCTACTATTATTAGAATTCTATTATACTTAACTTCTAATATTAGGTCTTTTAACTTAAGTAGCTTTATAATAAAGGCTATTATAATAACTCTCTAAAGTTATTCTAGTACTTTAACTAGTTATACTATTCTATATAGTCTTATAGTACTTCTATTACTAGTTATTTTACTTTTAGAATATAATAATCTTATAATAGTTTATCTAGCGTTTTATTAATACTTTAGTATCTATATACTAGTAGTTTATAAAACTATTATATAAACTCTCTCTATATTTTACTTAAGGTAAATATTCTTCTATATACTTTTATAAGTCCTTTTTAGGTTTTAAGTTTTTTTAGTTCTTTAGAGGCTTCCTTTATTTCTTTTTAAATCTATTTATCTAGCTCGCTACTATTTTTCTTAAGTATTGTAGCTATTCTAGGTATATTTAGGATTAAATATCTTTCTTTATTCTTAACTAAAATTATACTAGTAGCGTTTACTTTTTCTTACAAGTCTAGTATTCTACTTAAAGCGTCTATAAACTAGTTGTCTTTACTTTTAGTATATATAATCTTAAAGTTAAATATTAATTAGTATTCTTACTATCTTATATAGTATAATAACAAGTCTTTATTTATTATAAATCTTATAAGATTCTTATAGTTAGTATAGACCTTTATTTAGTACTTTACTTCTTATAAGTATACTCTTTATTCCTTAAATACTTTATAAATTACTAGTATTTCCTTATTATAAATTAGGTAATTAAGCTTTATTAGTATTATTTTCTTAGAGAAGTATTTAACTAGGTATTCTTATTTTATAGCTATATCTTCTTATATTAGTACTATTCTATAGACTAAGTTTAATACGTCTATTTTTACTATTACTAGTAGGTCTAGGTTATATATTCTAATAACTATATTCTCTATAAACTTTTATTTACCTTAGTTAAATTCCTTATTATATTTATTAGTCTATTTATATAGTATATCTTTTTTTACAAGTTTTATTAATAGTTTTATTATTTTAAACTATTTTATTATTAAATTTCTATAAAAGTTTACTAGTCTATAAAATTACTGTACTTTTTATAAGTTTCTTAGTATTAGCTATTCCTAGATTACTTTAATCTTCTTTAAGTTAATCTATATTTTTCCTAACTTAATAATAAATCTAAGGAAATTAGTTTCTTTAATATAAAATTTGTATTTTCTTATTTTAAAGAATATTTTATTTTTTACTAGTTTCTCTAGTACCTTATATATATATTATATATATTCTTCTTCTTTTTCTAAGAATATAAGGATATTATTTAAGTATATAAATATAAAAATATCTAGGTATTCTCTTATAGCTATATTAATTATTTCTTAGCATACTACTAGTATATTTATTAATCTAAAAGGTATAACTATATATTTAAATAGTTTATAATATATTCTAAATACTATTTTCTATTAATTACTTTTTTTAATTCTAATCTAATAGTAGGCGTTTTAGTTATATAGTTTTATAAAGATTTACGCTTTTTATAACCTATCTTGTATTTTATCTATATATAGTAAGGAGCATTAGTTTTTACTTAGAATTACGTTTATATTTTTAAAGTCTATATAAAGTCTTTTATTATTTATCTCTTTTTTCTATAAATATTAGTTAATAAACTACTAAAGATTAATATTCTTATATCTATTCTTTCTTTAATATATTATTTATAAATACTTATTTTATCTTAGATTCTATTTTAGTTTTTTAGTAGACTAGGCTCTATTTTACGTTCTTTCTTTCTTCTAGGTCTATTACTAACTCCTATAGCTAATAGTCTAGAAAGTAATCTTTAGGTTTAGTAAGTTTCTTCTCTTATTTCTTATATTCTTCTCGGAATTCTCTTTTATATATACTTATATTAGCTCTTAATATTTCTTTTTTAGAGTAGCTAATTTTCTCTATTTTTTAATTAATCTTTAAGTTAGTTGTCTATAACTATAGTATTCTTAATATTATTTCTTATTTATTATTAATTGTTATTATATCTATAACTATATTTCTAATTTTTAATCTTTCTATCTAAAATATAGAGGGTACTATTTTAAACCTAATAAGTTCCTAGCATAGCTTTCTTTTAATAGTACTTAGTTCTTAAGAGTACTTCTTTATTTTATACTTTATTTATTATATTTCTATAAACTTCTTTAATATAATGTTTTTTGTAGCTCTACTATTAATTATTACTTATACTTTTCTACTTTAGTATATACCTATTTTTATAATATATAGGCCTTTTATACCTTCTAGCTATTTTTACTTTAGTAGTTTAGTAAATTATCTATTCTCTTAGGGCTATTCCTCTATCTTTTATTTATAGTTCTTGTATTTTAGACATTTATTATATATATATTTATACTATAGTCTTCTTTAGATATATTCTTTAGAGAACTTAGGTCCTAGTCTAATTAATATATATTCTTTATTAGGTATTTTAATTATTTCTTAGCCTTAGATATCTCTTCTTAAGTTTACTTTTATATAATTATATCTTTTTCTTTATACTAGCTATATATAATTTTGTACCTTTAATTCTTTATATAAGTAGTAATTTATATTTAAGTATAATACTTAGGATATTTTAAAGTACACTAGATATTCTAGATCTATTCTTTTATTATCCTCTACCTAGTATTTATCTATACTAGGTCTTATTATTACTAGGATATAGTATACTACTAGTATACGTAGTATATAGGCTTTATTAATCTATTACGTTTTTTTTATAAAGTACTACTATTCTTATTATATAAGTATCTTTCTTACTATAACTATATTTTATTCTATCTATTTTTAGAATATTATAAACTTTATTACCTTAAGATAACGTTCTTTCTAGTCTTTGTATACTTCCTCTATACTTATAACTAGTAAGTATTTTTAAATAAACTACTATTATTTATTTTATTCTACTATATTTATTATTTTATAGCTATTATCACTATATATTTTTAACTAGGTATACTTTATACTTCTTATATTAATTCTACTTTTATCTTTTTATAATTCTTTTAAGGTAACTATAGTAGTCTCTATATTATCTTCTTATCCTTTAGAGTAGATTAATAAGGTCTAAGGTTCCTCCCTTTTTAAGTTTTCTATTAGTAGGTCTATTATATACGTTATTTCTTTAAGCTATACTTAAGTTCTACTTTCTTTTATTACTACTACTCTATTCTTCTATAGGAACTATCCTACTCTTTATTTTCTAAAAAGGTATATATAGTAGTTATTATTATAATAAAAAGTCTAATTAAGTATTATATACTATATTTCTCTACTCCTAGCTACTTTTTTCTAAGGTTTAGCCTATACTTTTAGTACTTCTTTCTTATTCTTTGTTATTTTTAATTATATATTTTTTTTTTAGGTTTTTACTCTTATAGTCTTTTATAAAGTGTCTTAGTTTCTTATACTTATAATATACTATATCTTTCTTCTTTAGTTAATAGTCTTTTATATAGTAGCTTTTCTTACTATAGTTAAAGTACGCGAAGTCTTTATTCTTCTTTTTCTTCTTATCCTTATTCGTATTAAAGATTATAGGGTCTCTAGTATCTTAATTTCTAGGTTATTCTCTATATTTATTTTTTCTCTATTCTTAGAAGTTATTATTAACTTAAATTAACTATTATTTTAGGGCTTCTAACGTCCTTAGTATTTCTATATAGATTATTTTATACTAAATTCTTAACTTTAGTCTTTATTTAAATTATAACATTAGAGATAGCTTATTCTATTCTATATTTTATAATAGTTATTAAAACTATAATATATATTTAAAAATACTTTTATATTATAAAAGCTTCTTAAGCTTTTCTTTAGCTTATTAAGTAATATCTATATTCTTAAATACTACTCTTATTTGTTTAGTAAAGTATTTATAACTTCTAAAGATAGCTCTTATTTTATCTTTCTATATTCCTAGAGTATATATTATATAGTCTATCTAGTAAGGTTTAAACTATTTTATTATATCTTCTTTAAAGTATATTCTAATATTTATTACTATCTTTTCTTTAGTATTAAAGTATAGTACTTATATATTAATCTAGAGTTGTACTAATACTATAAAGTGTCTTAGTTTTTCCTTTATTCTATTAAACTTCTTTAGTATAGGTATTTTAGGTAGTTTCTTTATTGTACTTATTTCTAGTCTCTAAGTAATTTATTTTATTATATTCTATCTCTTTATAATAGCTTTAATCTAGGCTTTGTTTTAGTTAATATAATCCTATAGTTCTTTGTTCTACGTTTCTAGGGTATTAATTATTAGTTGTATATCTCCTTTCTTAGCAATTAGGTTATTTAAGTATATCTTAACTACTACCTAGTTAGTTCTATCTAACTTATTACTACTTAGATATACTTTACTTCTTTTCTTAATTAAGCTTTCTACTATTATATTAGCTTAGACTATATACTACTTACGCTTTACTTCTTCTAATAACTAAATTAGTAAGGTATAACGTAGTCGCCTATTATTAACTACAAGTAACTACTTTAGGAGTATTAGTAGATTAGAAGTTAATAACAAAGGCTTATATAGTAATTAGTAATAACTATAAATAATAGTTAATTTGTATATATAATGTTAAGTATTAGCGTTCTAGGTTAGAGATTAGATTACTAATACTATCTTAATAATATGTATTTATAGTAACTATATACTTCTACTAATCTATTAATCTATTACTTATATCTAGTCTTAGCAACTATAGATTACAGATTACTAATCTATTAATCTATAATTATTTCCTATCTATATACTTAATAGATTAAGGAATTATATTACGTATTCTAATTATAAGTTATCTCTTAATCTAGGTTATTACCTCGCTTATCCTATACTTTGTTAGTACTTAAGTTAGAACTAATTAGTTCTAACTTAATTTCTCTTATTATACTTATAACATTTATCTACTTTATATACTAGTACTTCTACTTCTTGTAGTACTTTTTCTAGTAGTACTATATAGAATATTAAGTATATCCTTATCTTATCTTGTAGTCTTAGCTTAAATATAACTAATATAACTTTCTTTTCTACTTTATATAGTCTTATCTTTATATAATCTAGTTTTAAACTTAATTATTTACTTTTAATATTTTTTTATACTAACTATACTTTTTCTTCTTCTTTAAATTAGGGTCTTTCTTAGTATTTCTTGTTATAGTACTTTACTATTCTATCCTATAGGAATTCTATATCCTATAGTTATATATATCTTTTAATCTATTAGTAAATTTTTCTCCTTTTAAGAACTAAGATACCTTAAATCTTAGTATCTAATATATATTAGGATTAAATATATAGTTTATAAAGAAAAGTAATACTTTTATTACTATATTCTTTATTCTATTATATACTAGTTATACTATAAGTAGTAGCTATACCTAATTGTTTTAATTATAGTTAAAGTAGTATCTTAAGTACTACTCTACTATTTAATTTATACGTTCTAATTGTGTATCTATTTATAGATAATATACTATTAATATTATATAGTTAACTCCTAATAATACTATTATTATTTCCTATAGGTTTAATATAAATCTTATATCTCTATCTATAATAATCTTATCTAAGATACTATATTAGCTAACTATAGTCTCTAGGACCTAATATATAGTAACTTCTACTCTACTCTTTTCTTTATATAGTTTAAAGTATAAGTACTTTATAAGCTTATTTACTATTATTAAGATTCTATTATACTTAACTTTAAAATAAAGCTTATTATAATAACTCTTTAGAGTTACTCTAGTACTTTTACTAGTTATAATATTCTATATAATTTTATTATACTTCTATTACTAGTTATTTTACTTTTAAGATATAGTAGTCTCTTAAAAGCCTACTTACTATTTTATTTATACCTTAGTATCTATATACTAGTAGTTTATAAAATTATTATATAAATTCGTTATATATTTTACTTAGAATAAATATCCTTCTCTAATCTTTTTTAAGTCTTTCTTAGATCTTAAGTTTTTTATTTTTTTATAGGTCTTTTCTATTCTCTTCTAAATTAATTTATCTAGCTTACTACTCTTTCTTTTAAGTATTATAGCTATTTTAGGTATATTTAGAACTAAATATCTTTTTAATTCTTAACTAAAACTATACTAGTAATATTTACTTCTTCTTATAAATCTAGTTTTCTACTAAGGGTGTCTATAAACTAATTATCTTTACCTTTAGTATATATAATTTTAAAGTTAAATATTAACAAGTATTCTTACTCTCTTATATAGTATTATAATTAGTCTTTATTTATTTTAAATCTTATAAAGTTTTTATAATCTATATAAACCTTTATTTAATACTTTACTTTTTATAAGTATACTCTTTACTACTTAAATACTTTATAAATTACTAGTATCTCTTTATTATTAATTAGGTAATTAAGTTCTACTAGCTTTATTTTCTTAGAAAAGTATTTAACTAAGTATTCTTACTTTATAGCCTAGTCCTCTTGTATTAGTACTATTCTATAGACTAAGTTTAATATATTTATTTTTACTATTACTAGTAGTTCTAGGTTTTATATTCTAATAACTAGGTTTTCTTTAAACTTCTATTTAGTCTTATTAAATACTTTATTGTATTCCTAAGTCTATATAAATAGTATATCTTTTTTTATATATTCTATTAATAGCTCTATTATTTTAAACTATCTTACTATTAACTTTCTATAAAAGTTTACTAGTCTATAAAACTATTATACTTCTTATAAGTTTTTTAGTATTAACTATTCCTAGATTACTTTTATTTTATTTAGGTTAATTTATATTCTTTTTAGTTTAATAATAAATCTAAGGAAGTCTATTTCTTTAGTATAAAACTTGTATTTCTTTATTTTAAGTAATAGTTTGTTTTCTACTAGTCTTTCTACTACCTTATATATATATTATATATATCCTTCCTCTAATTCTAAGAATATAAGGATATCGTCTAGGTATATAAATATAAATATATCTAGATATTCTTTTAGGGCTATATTAATTCTTTCTTAAAATTATAACGGGGTTACTAGGGTTAACTTCCTAATAACCTTATAAGGTATTAGTAGATTACAAGGTAATAACAAAAGCTTATATAGTAATTAGTAATAACTATAAATAATAATTAATTTGTGTATACAATGTTAAGTATTAGCGTTCTAGGTTAAAGATTAGATTACTAATACTATCCTAATAATATATATCCTATTACCTATATACTTATACTAATCTATTTATATAACACTATAGATTACTACTAATCTATTTACACGTAATTATAGATTACCTTAATCTATTTAGCTATTATTATAGATTACTCTAATCTATTTGTACGTAATTATAGATTACTACTACGTGTCCTAGTTGTAAGTAGTTTCCTAATTAAGGTTGTTACTCCGCTCGTCCTATACTTTGTTAGTATCTAAGTTAGGACTAATTAGTTCTATCTCGATTTCTCTTGTTACGCCTATAATACTATCTCCCCCTCTAGGTAGGTTCTAGTTTATCTATCCTAGGGCTAGAGTTATTAATCTAGTTTCTTTGTTAATATAGAGTTCTTTATTCTCTATCTCTATACCTACTAAGTCTACCCTTTATTATCTTTAATTAGGAGATTAGATATTATATTATAGTATTACTATATTTCCTTATTCTTATTATAAATCTCTAAATCCTCTTATAGAGTATATTTCTTTAAAATATAGCAAGGCTTATAAAGCGTATATTTGTATTAATACTTATATATCTTATAATCTTTCTAGTATATCTCTTATAGAGTATAGGTTAATAATACTTATTTGCGTATCTATACTTATTTATAATAGGGAGAGCTATTAACTATACTTAAGATAAACTATCTAAATAGATAGCTAAGGCTAAAAAAGATTGTAATTAGATTCTAAGTATATAGGTAAAAAATTACACTTGTCTACTTTGTCTTTATAAAACAAAAGCCTTAAATAATAAGAAGTCTATTGCGTAGGCTACTCTTATAAAGTTAAAGCTTGATTTTAAGGCTATAGTAAAGGCTACTCCTTTTAGGTTATGTATTTCTATCTCCTCTCTATCTATTAGTAGTAATATTAATTTTCTTAGTTTACTATAAGGCGCTCTAGGGGGTTTTAACTTTAGAACTCCTCTAGTTTTTTAAGGTAGTTAAGGTTATTTTCTAGTTCCTATATATCTTCTTATAGTTACCCTTTCTTATCTTTTCTTATCTATTTTACTAAGTAATAGTTCCTACTATTATAGAACTAGTATACTAGGATTTCTTTAACTTCTTATTCTTTTTGTTTTCTATATGTATCTACTTTATACACTAGTAGTTTTACGTTTTATACTACTATCTTAAGTAGCGCTATATAGAAGGTTAAGTATATCTTTATCTTACTTAGTAGTTTTAGTTTAAATATAACTAGTATAACTTTTTTCTCTACTTTATATAGTCTTATTTTAACGTAATCTAGTTTAGAACTTAGTTGTTTACTTTTAATATTTTTCTATACTAACTATACTTTTTCTCCTTTTCTAAATTAGGGTCTCTCTTTATATTTTTTATTATAGTATTTTACTATTTAATTATATAAGAATTCTACGTCTTATCTTAATTAATTATATATATTCTTAAGTCTATTAGTAAGGTTTTCTCCTCTTAGAGACTAAGCTATCTAAGTTCTTAGGGTGTAATATATAGTAGGGTTAAATCTATAGTTTATAAAGAAAGGTAATACTCTTATTACTACGTTCTTTGCGCTATTATATGCTAACTATACTATAGGTAGTAGTTATACCTAGTTATTCTAGTTATAGTTAAGGTAGTATATTAAGTACTATTCTACTATTTAATTTATTTATTCCAATTATCTATCTATTTATAAGTAATATGTAGTAGACATTATATATTATATTCCTAATTATACTATTATTATTTCCTATAGTTTTAATATAAATCTTATATCTCTATCTATAATAATCTTATCTAGTAGTCTATATTAACTAATTATAGTTCTTAGAACCTAGTATATAGTAACTTCTATCCTACTTTTCTATTTATATAGTTTAAAGTATAAGTACTTTATAAGTTTATCTACTATTATTAAGATTCTATTATACTTAATTCCTAATATTAGGTCTTTTAACTTTAGTAACTTCGTAATAAAGTCTATTGTAATAACTCCTTATAGTTATTCTAGTATTTCTACTAGTTATAGTATTCTCTATAGTACGTACCTATTATACTTATTTCTTTAGTATTCTATATAATCTTGTAGTACTTCGATTACTAATTGTCTTACTTTTAGGATATAGTAGTCTTATAGTAACCTATCTAGGGTTTTATTAATTCTTTAGTATCTATATACTAGTAATTTATAGAATTATTATATAAATTCTCTTTAGATCTTTTTTAGAATATATATTCTTCTATAGGCTTATATAAATCCTTCTTAGATTTCTAGCTTTTCTATTTCTTTAGATACTACGTATATTGTTTTCTAAATCTATTTATCTAGCTCGCTACTTGTTCTTTTAAGTGTTTTAGCTATCTTTAGTATATTTAGGACTAAATATCCTTCTTTATTCTTAATTAGAACTATACTAGTAGTGTTTACTTCTTTTTATAAATCTAGTCTTCTACTAAGGGCGTCTATAAATTAGCTATCTTTCTCTTTTATATATATAATTTCTAAGTTAAATATTAATAGGAATTCCTACTATCTTATATAGTATTATAATAGTTCCTTATTAAGTATAAATCCTATAAGGTTCTTATAATCTATATAGATCTTTATCTTATATTTTACTCCTTATAAATATACTCTCTATTACTTAAGTACTTTAAAGATTACTAGTATTTCCTTATTATAAATTAGGTAGTTAAGCTCTACTAGCTTTATTTTCTTAGAGAAGTATTTAACTAAGTATTCTTTTTTAGTCTCTAAGTCTTCCTATATTAGTGCTATTCTATAGACTAAGTTAGAGGCGTCTATTTTTACTATTACTAGTAGGTCTAGGTTATATATTCTAATAACTAGGTTTTCTATAAACTTTCTTTTAATCTTAATAAATACTTTATTATATTCTTTTATCTATTTAAATAGCGTATCTTTCTTTATAAGCTTTGTTATTAGTTCTATATCTTTAAACTATCTTATTATTAACTTTCTATAGAAGTTTACTAGTCTATAAAATTGTTATACCTATTTTAAGTTCTTTAGTGTTAGCTATTTATTAATTAACTTAATCTTTTCTAGGTTAATCTTAATCTTTCCTAGTTCTATAATAAATCTAAGGAAGTCTATTTTCTTTATATAGAATTTATATTTTCTTATTTTAAAGTATAGTTTACTTTCTACTAGTTTTTCTAGTACTTTGTATATATATTATATATATTCTTCTTCTATTTCTAAGAATATAAGAATATTGTTTAGGTATATAAATATAAATACGTCTAAGTACTCTCTTAGTACTATATTAATTCTTTCTTAGACAGCTACTAGTGCGTTTATTAAGCTAAAAAGTATAACTAAGTATTTATATAGTCTATATTACGTTCTAAATACTATTTTCTATTTATTACCTTTCTTAATTCTAATCTAGTAGTAGGCGTTTTAGATATCTAGTTTTATAAAGATTTTTACTTTTTATAGCTTATCTTATATCTTGTCTATCTATAGTAAAGGGTATTAGTTCTTATTTATTATTATATTAGTTTTCTTAAAATCTATATAAAGTCTTTTATTACTTATCTCTTTCTTGTCTATAAATATAAGTCTATATACTACTAAGGACTTAGATTCTTATATTTATTCTTTTCTTATTACGTTTTTAATAAATACTTATTTAATCTTATATTTTTCTTCTATTTTTTATAAACTAGGCTCTATCTTACGTCCTTATCTTCTTTTAGGTCTATTACTAAATCCTATAGCTAATATTCTAGAATATAGTCTTTAGGTTCTCTAAGCTATTTCTCCTATTTTTTATATTCTTTAGAGAATTCTCTTTTATAGGGACTTATATTAGCTTTTAATATATCTATTTTATAGTAGCTAATTTTTCTTATTCTCTAATTAATATATAGGTTAGTTATTTATAACTATAGTATTCCTAGAATTATATCTTATTTATTATTAATTGTTATTATATCTATAACTATGTTCTTAATTATTATTCCTTTTAATTCTAATATAGAAGAAACTATCTTAAACCTTATAGGTTATTAAAATAGTTTTCCTTTAATTATACTTAGTTATTAAGGGTATTTCTTTATTATATATCGTATTCTTTATATTTCTATAAACTTCTTTAATATAAAGTTCCTTATAGCTCTACTATTAATTATTAATTTTACTTTCTTTTTTTAGTACGTACCTATCTTTGTAATATATAGGCCTCTTATACCTTCTAGCTATTCTTACTTAGGTAATTTTATAAATTATCTATCTTTCTAGAGCTATAGCCTTACTTTAAGTTTATATTCTTTATATTTTAGATATTTATTATATATATATTTATACTATAGTCCTCTTTAGACGTATTTCTTAGATAGTTTTAGTCTAGGCCTTACTACTACGTAACCTTCTTTTAGTATTATTTCCTATCCTTTAATATCTTCTACTAGAATTACTCTAGTATAATTATAGCCTTTTCTTCTTATAGGCTATACATTATTATTTACTTTAAGGTTTCTATATATAATATAATTCTTATCTAGGTATAATATCTATAATATTTTAAAGTATACTAGATATTTTAGGTCTATTATTTTGTTATCTCCTTCTTAGAATTTATCTTTTCTAAGTATATCTATAGTTAGAATATAGTATACTACTAGTATTCTTAGTATATAAGCTTTATTAATCTATTATATCTTTCTTATAAGGAACTACTATTCCTTTTATATAAGTATTCTTCCTACTATAACTATATATTACTTTATCTATTCTTAAAATAGTATAAACTTTATTTCTTTAGAGTTACGTTCTTTCTAGTCTTTATACGCTTCCTCTATACTTATAACTAGTAAGTATTTCTAAATAAACTTCTATTCTTTATTTTATTCTTCTATATTTATTATTATATAGCTATTATAGCTATATATATCTAGCTAGGTATACTCTATACTTTTTATACTAACTCTTTTCTTACTTTCTTATAGTCCTTTAGAGGAAGCTATAGTAGTCTCTTTATCTAGTACTAGTCCTTTAGCCTAGATTAATAGAATCTAGGGTTCTTCCTTTTCTAAGTCTTCTATTAGTAAGTCTATTATATACGCTATTTCTTCTAGCTACGCTTTTATTCTCTCTTTTATTACTACTACTCTATTCTTTTATAAGAACTATCTTACTCTCTATTTACTAGAAAGATATATATAGTAGTTATCCTTGTAATAAAAAGTCTAATAAAGTATTACGTATTATATTTCTTTACTCCTAGCTACTTTCTCTTAAGGTTTAGCTTATACTTTTAGAGCTTCTTTCTTACTTTTAGTTATTTTTAACTATATTTCTTAATCTTTCTTATAGTCCTTACTTCTATAGTCTTTTATAAAGTATCCTAGTTTTCTATATTTATAATATACTATATCCTTTTTCTTTAATAATTAGTAGTCTTTCGCGTAGTATTCTTTTTTACTATAGTTAAAGTACGTAAAGTCTTTATTCTTCTTTTTCTTCTTATCCTTATTAGTATTAAGGATTATATAGTCTCTAACATCCTAGTTTCTAAATTAGCTACTATACTTATTCTTCTTCTATTCTTAAAGATTATTATTAATTTATATTACCTATTGTTTTAGAGCTTCTAATATCCTAGGTTTTTCTATATCAATTATCTCGTATTAGATTTTCTTGTTTAATCCTTGTTTAAATTGTAATATTAGGGTAAATTTATTCTATTCTATATTCTATAATAGTTATTTAAACTATAATACGTACTTAGAGATACTCTTCTATTGTGTAAGTCTTTTAAGTTTCTCTTTAGCTTGTTAAGTAATATTAGTATCCCTAAAGGCTACTCTTATTTGTCTAGTAAAGTTTTTATAACTTCTAAAGATAGCTCTAGTTTTATCCTTTTATATTATTAGAGTATATATTATATAATCTATCTAGTAAGGTTTAAACTATCTTATTATATCCTCTTTAAGATATATTCTAATATATATTACCTTCTTTTCTTTTATATTAAATTGTAGTACTTATACGTCTATCTAGAGTTATACTAATACTATTAAAGGTCTTAGTTTTTCCCTTATTCTATTAAACTTCTTAAAGATAGGTATCTTAAGTAGTTTCTTTATTACACTTATCTCTAGTCTTTGTATAATTAGTTCTATCTAGTTCTATCTTTTAATAATAGCTTTAATTTATACTTTATTCTACTTTACGTAGTCTTATAGTTCTTTATTCTACGTTTCTAAAGCGTTAATTACTATCTTTATATCTTCTTTATCTAAGATTAGGTTATTTATATAAACTTTAATTATCTCTTATATAGTACTATTAGATTTATAACTACTTTTAGGTACCTTAGCTATTTATTTAGTTTAACTTTTTACTATTATATTAGCTAGACTATACGCTTACTTACGCTTTGCTTCTTGTAATAACTAAATTAGTAAGGTGTAATAGGGTTACTAGGGTCGACTTCCTAATAACCTTATAAGGTATTAGTAGATTACGAGGTAATAATAAAAGCTTATATAGTAATTAGTAATAACTATAAATAATAATTAATTTATATGCACAATATTAAGTATTAGCGTTTTAGGTTAAAGATTAGATTACTAATACTATCCTAATAATACGCATCCTATTACCTATATACTTATACTAATCTGTTTATACGACACTATAGATTACTACTAATCTATTTACACGTAATTATAGATTACCTTAATCTATTCGTGTATTATTATAGATTACTCTAATCTATTTGCACGTAATTATAGATTACTACTACGTGTCCTAGTTATAAGTAGTTTCCTAATTAAGGTTGTTACCTCGCTCGTCCTATACTTTGTTAGCATCTAAGTTAGAACTAATTAGTTCTATCTCGATTTCTCTTGTTACGCCTATAACAAAAATACTACTAGTATATTTATTAATCGAAAGGGTATAACTTTATATTTAGAATACTTCTTTCTATTTATTACCCTTTTAATTCTTATCTAATAGTAAGAGTTCTTAATATCTAGCTTTATAAAGATTTTAGCGTTTTATAGCTTATCTTGTATTTTATCTATATATAGTAAGAGGTATTAGTTCTTATCTATAATTATGTTTATCTTCCTAAAATCTACGTAGAGTTATATATTACTTATTCTTTTTTTATCTATAAATACAAGTCTATTTACAACTAAGGATTAGGAATTTTATATCTATCTTTTCTTTATTGCGTTTTTAATAAATCTTTACTTAATCTTTAATTCTTTCTCTATTTTTCTATAAACTAGGCTCTAGCCTACGTTCTTTCTTTTTTCTAGGTTTATTACTAAGTCCTATAGCTAATATTTTAGAAGGTAATCTTCTAGCTTTATAAGCTACTTTTCTTATTTCTTATATTTTTTTTAGGAATTCTTCTTTATACGTACTTATATTAGCTTTTAATATAACTTTCTTATAGTAAGTAATTCTTCTTATTCTCTAATTAATCCTTAGGTTAGTTAACTATAACTATAGTATTCCTAATATTACGTCTTATTTGTTATTAATTATTATTATATCTATAAGAATATTTTTAATCTCTAATCTTTCTAGTCTTAGTATAGAGGGTACTATTTTAAACCTAATAAGTTCCTAGAATAGTATTCTTTTAATTATACTAAGTTATTAAGAGTACTTCTTTATTATATATTTTATTTCTTAATTCTCTATAAACTTTTTTAATATAAAGTTCTTTATAGCTCTACTATTAATTATTACTTATATCTTCTTTACTTAATACGTTCCCTCTTTTATAATATATAAGCTTATTATACTTTTAAGTTTTCTTTATTTAGGCTATTATATAAATAATCTTTCTTTCTAAGGCTATTACTTTACTTTATATTTATAGTTCTTATATTTAAGATATTTATTATAGGTATATTTATACTATAGTTTTCCTTAGATATATTCTTTATTAGGTATTTTAATTATTTTCTAACTTTAGATATTTTTCCTTAAAATTACTTTTATATAGTTATATCTTTATTTTCGTTTTAGCTATATATAATTTTATATCTTTAATTCTCTATATAGGTAATAGTTTATACTTAAATATAATACCTAGGATATTTTAAAATATAGTAGATATTCTATATCTATTCTCTTATTATCTTCTACCTAGTATTTATCTATACTAGGCCTTCTTATTACTAAGATATAGTATACTACTAGTATTCTTAGTATATAGGCTTTATTAATCTATTATATCTTTTATATAAAGAACTACTATTCTCTTTATATAAGTATTTTTTTTACTATAACTATATATTACTCTATCTACTATTAGAATACTATAAACCTTATATTCTTAGGATTATATATTTTCTAGTCTTTATACGCTTCTTTTATAGTTATTAGATTATCTCTAATACTTATTTGTCTTCTATTCTTAGAAGTTATTATCTACTTATATTACTTATCTCTTTAGAGCTTCTAGTGTTCTTAGTGTCTCTATCTAAATTAGTTTGTATTAGATTACTTTACTTAGTCCTTATTTAAATATTAATATTAGGGATAGCTTATTCTTTTCTATATTTTAAGATAATTATTTAAACTTTAATATATATTCTAGAATACTTTTATATTATCTAAGTTTTTTAAGGTTTTCTTTAGCTTATTAAGTAATATCTATATTACTAAATACTACTCTTATTTGTTATACAAAGTATTTATAACTTCTAAAAATAGCTATTATTTTATCTTTCTTTATTCTTAGAGCTTATAGTAAGTAATTTATCTAGTAGAGTTTAAACTATCTTATTGTATCTTCTTTAAAGTATAGTCTAATATATACTACTTTCTTTTCTTCTATATTAAAGTTACTTGTATCTCTATTTAGAGTTATACTAATACTAAGAAAGGTCTTTATTTCTCTCTTATTCTATTAAACTTTTTTAGTAGAAGTATCTTAAGTAGCTTCTTTATTATACTTATCTCTAGTTATTTAGTAATTTACTCTATTTAGTTCTATCTTACTATAATACCTTTAATCTAGGTTTTATTTTAGTTAACGTAGTCTTATAGTT
This sequence comes from Ophiosphaerella korrae, assembly GCA_028456385.1. NCBI lineage: Eukaryota > Fungi > Ascomycota > Dothideomycetes > Pleosporales > Phaeosphaeriaceae > Ophiosphaerella > Ophiosphaerella korrae. Next base: position 25,815 of record JALNQF010000207.1, read on the forward strand.
CTTTATTCTACGTTTCTAGAGTATTAATTATTAATTGTATATCTCCTTTCTTAGTAATTAGGTTGTTTAGATATATCTTAACTACTACCTAGTTAGTTCTATCTAACTTATAACTACTTAGGGGTACTTTACCTCTTTTTTTAGTTAAGCTTTCTACTATTATATTAGTTTAGACTATATACTACTTATACTTTACTTCTTCTAATAACTAGATTAGTAAGGTATAATAGAGTTACTTATCGTTAACTACAAGTAACTACTAGGAGAGTATTAGTAAATTAGAAGTTAATAACAAAAGCTTATATAGTAATCTAGTAATAAACTAAAATAATAGTGTAATTCTTACAATATTAAGTATTATTGCTCTTAGTTAGAGATTAGATTACTAATACTATTCTACTAATATACACTACTACTAACTATATACCTATCCTAATCTATTTATATAATCTTATAAATTACCTTAATCTATTATATATATTTATAGATTATTTTAATCTATTATACGTATTTATAGATTACTTTCTAATCTAGGTTACTACTCTACTTATCTTATACTTAGTTAGTACTTAAGTTAGAACTAATTAGCTCTATCTCGATTTCCTTTGTTATAACTATAATACTCTCTTAGATACTAGTAGTACTATTAAATACTATCTTTTATCTCTTTACTATCTCCTATCGCCTATAGTAAGTACTATTATCTTCTAGCTACTTTATAACAAGAAGATATAATTACTAGTAATAATATATTAGAATTAGTAGAGCTAGAAAACTTAGAAGACTATAGTAGCTTTTTAAGAAAGACACTAATACTATAAAAACGTACTATAACTAAGTCTAGCGTTTAAGTTTAATAAAGTAAAAAGTCTACCTTAGTAGACTAACTCTTAGAGTAGCTAAATAGTATTAGTAGCTAGCTTAGAGAAGTAGTATTAGCTATTTAGGACTTAACGTAAGAAGCGCTTAAGCTACTAATATTTAATTTTAGCGTATTACTATATATATTTCTAGACACGCTCTTAGACTAGCTTTCTAGTAAGTTTACTACCTAAAAATTTATCTCTTTTCTACTAAGTTATTGCAAAATTTAGGTAAAGAAGGTATTTAAAGATAATAGTAGTTTACTAGAGAATAAAAAGTATAATAAGTACTATTTTAATAAGTATATAAAGGTAATAGAGTAGAGTATAGATAGAGCTTTAGTATTAAGAAACTAAGATAAGAGCTTAAATAAGTAGTTAGGTACCTAATAGTTTATATAAACTTATAAATAGCTAAATAGTTTATCTAAAATGTATATTACTACTAAATTATATAATTAACTACACTTATACCTAATAACGCCTATCTCTAAATACTATATTTACGTAGTTTATTATATATAAATACGCTAGTATAGCGCTAATACAACTACTTAGAGCTCTTACTCTTTACTTATATAAAAATGCTAAGTATTGTAAGATTTTAGCCTAGTATTAAGTTTAAGTTACTAAAGTTTATTAATATTTTTATCTTAATTCTACTCTAAATTACTACTCTAAATTACTACTCTAAATTACTACTCTATAGTACTACCTACTTCTTAGCCTTATAATATAACTTCTATATCTCTTCTATAATATCCTTACGCCTCTTATTTATTTTACGCTTAACTACTTTTAAATTCTACTTATTTTTAGTATTCTCTTATACTATCTTAAGCTCTTTATTAGTATATATTCCTAAGGTATTAAAATTAGCGTCTATAGTATCTTTTTAATACTAGTTAATAAAGTTATAGATTACGTACTAGGCGTATATAAACTACGTTTAAGTTTATATATTAAACTTATATAGGTAATTAAATATATACTAGTATTACTTAAAAATACTAAAGGTTCTCTCTATAATATTACGTAAGCTTAAGTAGTAAAAGTTAAAAAGCTTATATTTATCTACTAGCGTAGCTCTAACTTAACTAATCTCTCTTAAATAGTACTTTACTTAGTAGTATAGTATAAGTAATATCTTACTATTTATATAGCTAGTATTAGCTAGAGAGTTTTTCTTATCTAGTGCGTAGAAGCTTCTTAATTAGGCGTTAGTAAGTACTCTCCTATTATAGGTAGAGCTTTCCTATTTAGGTAGAACGTAGATAAAGTCTATCTTAAAATTAACTACTATAAGTATATTTTAACTTAGCTTACTATATTAATTGTAGTAGCGCTTTTACTTACTTACTAGTACGTATATACAAAATTAAGTCCTATCTAGCGTACTAATATAATCTTAAAAAAAAAGATACTATTTAGGGTTTTTAAGTATAGAGACTAGTACTTTAAGTTTAAGTAAGTAAACTACTTCTTTATAGAAATAGAGTAGAGCTTATAAAACTTTATAGAAGTAACTTTAGTTTATTAGTAAGTTACTAGTAGTTGTAAGTACCTAGAGCATACTAACTACAATATAGTCTCTAACAAGTACTTATAATAGTACTACGTATTTTACTAACTAGCTCTTTGTGCGCAAATATAGTAGTATATAAGCGTTTTTTTAGTAATTATATAGCTCTTACTGCTTACAAGCTTACTTAATCGTAGCTAGTTAATAAGCTCTTTAAAGATAGGTAATTAAAGGCGAGTCTTACTATAAATTTGCTATAGGTTGCCTCTACAATCCTTAAGCTACTACTGCCTTTAACCCTCTCGCGATTCGTACGCTCATATACTAGTTAGCTTATCTTAAAGTTAGACAATAACAGCATAGACAGCTGCCACTGCAGCTAATATACTAGTAGTAGCAGCGACTACAGGCACCTCTAGAGACATCACGTAATAGCGACGATAAGATAATTACAGTAGAAACAGCTCGAGAGCAGCGCTAGCTCTTAAACGTCGTTCAGGCGCTTAAAAAGGCAATGCAAGGGTCTCTTTAGCACTTGTAGGGGTATAAAATTAGGTAGCGTTACTAGCTTGATCAAACCTACGATTATGCTCTCATCACCAGCGAAGTTACCAAACAGCCATCTCATCCCATTGCCGAGAGATAGAGCTTGGCAAAACGGAGCTCCGATGACCGTCTCATCCGGGCGCACCAAACAGGGCCTTAGTTTTTCAGATTTGTCATGGTTTGGACGCTCGGAGCACCGACGTTTAATGATTGAGTAGCATTCCTATACTAGTAGGTCTACTGGCGCGTAGTACTTTTAAGTATAGATTTGTTACAAGAAGTAGATGACTATGCTACAAGCTGACTCTATTCTTGTTACAATCCAGCTCAACGACCAAAGAAGTAGGGGTCTCGATCGGCACATGCAATGGTACCACGTAGTCTCGACAGACTCGACAAGTTAACAATCTTGATAGTGCCAACTTAATTAATACAATGAACTCGATTAAGATAGCCCCTCTTACTAAGTATGTAGATGGTTATACTTACACTACTGATGTCATGCTATAGTTTTTGCGATTTTTGGCAGTTTTTGGGGTGTCCCGGTTACTCGAAGAACAAGTTAAGCGCTAAAGCCGTTTGTTTTTTTCTCCATCCTCTCTCCTCTCCATGTAGCGCCCCAATACCACTGTACTACAAGCAGCGGAATAACCGCCACCGTAACCAAACCCAGACACAAAAAGGTCCCACTGGCTCCCATACCCGCAATTAGCCGTTCGACAATCGCTACACCCACGGCCCCCATAGAGCATCTCACTAAGTTATTTATTGCGGTGCTCGAAGCCCCTTTACCGGGGCACAAATCCGACACCATGGTCTGGTTTATCGCAAATACGGCATTTGATGTCGCAGCAATGAAGAATTGCAAGATTAAAGGCACAGTTATCCAACCCGGATGGGAGGTGAGGCTAGGGAAGGAGAGCGAGAAGCCGTAGACGGAAGTGCTGATAACAAAGATGGCTGTTATCCATTTTGTGTGTTTGAGACGGATATGCTCGATGGGAAGGTCTGCCGGCAACGTCGTCTTCGGCAAGGTATAAGAATCCGGAAGGCTGTTGCGGATTTTGTAAGCGCTTTCGGCAGTGCGATAGTCCTGATTCATGAGGTTTCCGATTATAGTCGAACCAAAAATTGTACCTAGGCCTTGAAGGGGCAATGTTAGCTTGGACGGCAAAGGTTAGAGAAGCTAGGGGCATCAGTACCATTTGGAAGAAACACAAGCCCAATCTGGAGCTCGTTGAGGTGGAAAACTCGCTTGAACAGGCATACTGTACTAGCCGTCACCATACTCCATATAGTATAGATTGTCCCACCAAAAACAAGACTTAGTAAGATATCCTTCTCTTTCAGTAGAAGTAGTGGCTCAATGAACGTCCTGGGAGTCACTTTCGCAGGCTTGTATGAGTCATCACGATCTTGCATATACGGTGGCTCTTTGGTGAAGCGGTCAGCCAAGGGTCGGTGGATGCCAGTAAGGCGAAGGGTACCATTTCCGGCAATGCTACGGAGGGTCTCGGGGAGGAAGAAAATAATTGCGATGATGGTTAGGGAGGAAAGAACGAGTAGGAATACGAATATTGATCTATGACCTGTTAGTAGATAGTGTACCGGAGCTAGTCGAAACAAGTCACAAACCTGAAGCCGAGGAAATTGGCAAGAAGACCCCCGAGGACAGGGCCGATGGCTATACTAAAGTTTCGGACTGAGGAGATTACGGTTAGTGGTCTAGCTCGTTTTGTAGGGAGATGGCAGGAGCATACTAGCTTGGTAGAAGCTGATATAACCCCCCCTCTCCGCAGGCGGGGTGATATCCTGGATAACACCATTCCCTGGTTTCTCGTTAGTATTAGGAAACTCCACGAGCTTAATCAAGGCCTACCAATGCTCACAGTCGAAGCGCTCCCCGCTGCTTGCAATCCCCTGAAAATCAGTAACAGCGCAAAGTTCGGAGAAAAACTTAGTCCGATATTAGCAATAATATACGTCAAGAATGAGTATATATATATCGGTCTCCGTCCCAAGGAATCAGATAATGATCCCCAAAATAGTGGAGATATCCCTTGAATAATCAAGTAAGAGGTAATGGTCAATAAAACTGTATTAAGGCTGACTCCCAAGTCCTATAGAAAGTCAACAGAAGTCAAGTAGGCCCAGCGGACAGAAAACCGATGTTCTACCTTCGCTATGGCATCAAGAGCAGGGAAATAGATATTCGACGAAAGCCCAGAGAAGAGTCCCGCCACTCCGATCATAACCACGACCGTCCATTTCCGCTTGTTCGAGAAGACATGATATGGCGATTCTGGGGCGACCGAGACCCTCTTTTCCTCCTTGATGGACTCAGCTGATGCAGGTCGATCTTTCCAGGACTGCAAGCTGACGGAATCTGTTTTGCCAGGGCGTGTCCACGATGTTCGGTCATCGTAATAATCGTCGGCATCAAACTGGTGCTGAATAGAGGGAGCGAAGACCCGCGATACGCCGACGACATAAACACCAGTGCCGATTTCGCGCCACCCTTCGAGGGTAGTGAAGCGGCGAGACAGCTGGGGACCGACGTTCACCCAGGAATTGCGAAATGACATGATGAATAGTGCGAACTGGAAGAACGATTTAAAAACTTCCGAGAAACTTCTATTGAACTTATTGAGACACAATGCCCGGAATGCAGTATCTGGAATACGACGTTCCCGAAAGACTGCCTGAAACTAGTGCCATACGAAGGCGTATACCTGGACATTGGACGTTTCAAGAGGGTTGCGTGTTTCGGAGCCGACCAGCCAACGAGACCAAACGGAAAACGCGCGCTAATAAAAGTGTATCGCATTCGCGACGGGTGGGGTGGAACGCGATACTTGAAAACCATGCTACTGTTTAGCTTTAGTGCCGCAGAACCTACATTCTTACTTTTCTCCCTCAGCCTCGTTCATGATGATATTTGGGTCGAGTCGCAGGCGCCGGCCTTCGCCCATTCGAGTCGCCAAAATCGAAGAGAGACAAGAAAACGACGAAGATAGCCCTACGCTACGACCAAAGTCACCGCTCTTCTCCACGGCTATAAACACTGCGCGTCCCACCTCCCTCGCACCAAAATTTTCTTTCAACCGGTCGGTGGTTCCCCAGGGATCGGCACGTATTATAAGTACATTTCGCACGTCAGTAACTATCGCGACACAAGGCGAGTCTCCCACGAGAACAAGGTTTATCACGATCACACAGTCGGTTAAATCTCCAAAGAAGAAAGAGGTAGAATCGCCGGAACCGACTCACACGGTCTTCATCTCTGCACCTACACAGATTGTGACGGTCACTGTGCCAGCCATTGTGGCAGTACCAACTGCAGCGTCTCTCCCTCCTCCAGTATCACAGGTAAAGGGAGCGACTGTTATTCCTCTTGGTGCATTGATACCAGTAATTACTTTGAGTTTTTTTGGTGAGTTAGGCCATGAATTTAATTAGCCGCCCGTTAACGTTTGTGAAGCTGGCGTGGCGATTATCTTTACAGTTGGGGTTGTTATACGGAAGAGGAGGGAAAGAAGAAAGGATAAGAAAAGGCTTTCGGAACAGGTATGATTTATAAGGTTTCTTTCAGTAAGGCATTGTTGTGCTAACAAATGCGATCAGCGTGCAATAGCAGAGGTTGACGATGGTGGCTTTCGAGTGATACCTGATACACGGCCAATATTATCATAAAAATTAGACATAGAAATATAGGCTCCTATATCGACATCCGTTTTTATCTGAGTTTCTTAAAAGACTTCTCTTTATTTTCATGTCCCCCATCCAGCCCCTTTGCAAGGCAGTAACTGTGACTGACAAGCTGGGTTTTGAAAACGGTGTACAGTAGTCTTGCAAGATAAAGCTGCATTTCTGCCTATATAAGTTGAAATACGCCTGCGTGGTGATGTTGTTGTCCCTTGCTTCCGAGCATTTGAAAGTAGGGTCATTGGGTCAAGAGTGTTTCTCATCTCTCACGGTAGGGTGTGGAATGGGATCACGCGTTTCATGCATGTGCTTCGTTCTAATGCTTTGCTTGGGTTAGCCCTTCGGTTGCCATAGACCAATGTGACAAGCATAGTAGGAAAATATTGATTATCAAGGATATTGTCAGGTTTGATCGTCACTCGATAATTGATGTGATTAACTTGATCGATAGAATTGATTGATTGCTCTGTCTGTTCTCTCTATGTTCGGGGCCTCTGAGATATGCCTACCCGACGCTCTTTCATGATCCCTTTGTTCTCATAGCTGAGTGCTGCGCTCTAGCCGATCCAGCGTGTTGTGTGCTCGTGATCGTCGCGCTAGCCTGTTTGAGTCCTCGGATCGCTCAATCTTCAGATTGCGCATCTCATCATCTCATCTAACAGATATACAAGGGGGTTCCATGTACGGGCTGCTAGCGCGTTGGCCCGCACAGACAAAATTTGTACGAGAGAAGATGGAATTGTACGGAAGATGTGCGGACCACGCTAGCAGCCCGTTCATGGAACCCCCTTGTAGAACATTCCGATGCGGAGATCTATTTATAACTATGATATAAGGTGCGCTCAATATAGAAGGCTTTTTTTGATACGGAATAGGATAATGCAAGACAGCAAGCTTCGTACTGAAACTTGTGGCTGGTTAGAGCTCTGCCACCAGGTGTGGAGTGGAGTTTCCGCACGCGACCCGTGCCTCAACAAATTTTCGTGAGGAAAACACCGCGCTCAGGAAAACTCACTAGGCACCTGGTGGTACAAGGCGCCTTAACACTAATACAAGTACTTGAATTGAACACTCGAACACGTCTGACACCAACCAGGCGGGGACTGACTAGTCGGGCTGCCACCTTTCCTGTTCCTGCATCCGGGTCAGGGCAATGTTTAGACGAAGAGCCAATACGGAGTGTAAATACCAAAACGCTTTGAGTATAGAGTCTGTGTCAGTCCTATCCTGCACGTTTCAAACAACGGAACAGATCTTTCTAGCGCTAAGCTTTCTTGGCGAAGCTTCCTACTGTCTTTAATTTCTGCGAATGTGTCGAAGGCACAACGCGATAAAACGGGCGAACACCCACTTATTCGATCATTTTCCTAGTTGCTATCAGCTCGTCTTGGCCCGTAGTTATTCAACCATGAGCTGTTTCCTCTTCTTTGCGTTGGCACTCTCACAACTTTCTTTTGCGCAATCTCAGAGCGCAACAAGTTCTGCGGCTCCGTCTTCTTCGGGCACTGATACTGATGTGGCAAATTTTGGACAAATAATCAATGTGTTCGGTTCAGTATGAACATTCCCCACAGACGAAATATTAAATTTTTCCTAATACAAGCACAGATGGAAAGAACAGATCAAGACTTTGTCGACGGCCTCGCCCTCGACCTATTTTCACCACTCAACCGTACTCTCGTCGTAACACAGAATACTTCGCCTCTTTCTGGGAGGTTTGTGAGCGGTAGCACTGGTGCACCGTTCGAGGCACTGTCAAATTACTCATATGTCATCAAGGTGAATGAGACCGCAAACGACCTCATCGCCAAAATCGAGCTTCCGTATGGCCCTGTTGCGCTTCAGAAAATTGGTATTGACCAAGGCAACACATATGTTGGAACATTAGCTGCGGATGGGAAATCATGGGTCGTATCCGAATCGCAACGTAATGTTCACGTGTAGGTTCTAGCTAATGCAGTCCGATAAACGGTTTCATAATGCTAACACCCTACGCAGCTCCGAAAACAAAACTCGAATTATCAAAATGACATCGCTAGACGGAGAATACATGCTCCTCGGCCGCAGAACGGAAGATATCTCAAACGTCTTCGTGCAGTACGGCCAAGGCGCCACCCGAACTGTAAACATAACGACAGGCCCAGGTATCCAAGAAGCCGAATTCGTCGATGGGCTAAGATTCAGTATAGAATCTGACCAAGATTTCACTATGAATGTTGATATCAAGAATGGGATTCCATTAGACGTGGTGCCCGACAATGCTATGTCGCTCAGTAAGACCTACCCCCTACACCAGACTTATCTTGTACAAAACTAAGTAAGATCAGACTCGTTTTCATGGGTAGTAAATACGAGTATGCCTACAACAGCAGTGAAAAACACAGAACTCCGGGTTCCGTGTGAGTTCTTTTCCAGGCTTGAAGTAAAGCAACGTTGCTAATTTCCGATATTAGTCAATCGTGCGATGCTAGCAACCAAGATAGGGAACGCTACCTATACCGAGAAATGGCTTACAGTAGCGAAACGGTCACTTAACGCTACCTCTGACAAGTTTACGCCTCTACCACAGGACTCTCAAAAGATACTTGCACCGGAGGACTACGTTGAGGTATCGAGTCTTACGCAGTTAGATGGGCAATACGTTCTACTTGTACGCTCAGGCTAATTTAGTATAGTAGCCCTACATTTTTATATAGTTGTATATAGATCGAGACCCTTCCTAGGTTATTGTGCTATATTACAATTTTCAGATTTAATAGTCACTTGATAATAGATGTAATTAAAAGGGGATAGAATTAATTAATTGCTGTCTCTTATGTTTCTTAGGCTACTCTAGATATCCTATCTTGTAGCTCTTTGTTCTATGCTCTTCTTTCTAAAGGTTGCGCTAATATTAAGCTAGCGTGTTGCTAATAGAATCCGGGCTCTTAGTCGACTAAAATAACGTATTAGTTTACCTAATACACGTTTTCGCTAGATAAACGCCTAATACTAAACTTATAATCTTAAAGACAAGGCTATAGAGCTATATATAATAGTTAATATTATAAAATTTTATAGTAGAATAGTAACTAGAGGCTTTTAAGTAATTTAGACTATCTAAATTTTACTAGAAGGCTAGCGTTAAGGCTAAAGTAAGTAGTTTTAAGTAGAGCTACTAAGATAGCTACTAGAAACTCCTTAGTACTTAGAGTATTAACTACCTATTTACTACGCTTATTCTTCTAAGTAAATAAACTTAAAGCTTTTCTCTTCTACTTCTAGCTAGGTTATATAGAGTTTTTAATATTAATAGCTACGCGCTACGCTACTTTATTTACTTTCCTTTTTTTTTTTACTAACTTAGCTACCTTTTACGCTATATAGTTCTCTTTAGCTAGTTTCTTTTTAGTTTAGTAAGAGCTTATTATAGCTCTCTTACTTTAGCTTTTTAAAGCTACTTCTATTATTTTTTTTACTTTTTTACTTTCTTATAATAGTAAGCCTCTTTTATCTTATATAGTAACTAGAAGATAGCTTTACTATTATTAGATATAACGCTACTAACTAAGTTAGCTCGAGCGATTTAGATAATAATCGCGATAGTAATTAATTAGGTATACGCGCATATAGGCGCTATTAACTTAATAGCGCTAGCTAGAGAACTAAAATCTAGAGTAATATAGCTACTATTAGTATAATAGCCTATAATATTATAACTAGATTATAGAGAATAGAACTTATAGAGAGATAAGAGACTTACTTATTTAATAAATTAACTTACTTTAATCTATCTTATTAATTACTTATAATTAATTAGTAACTTAGTTGTTATAAATAATTACTATATACTTATAATTAACTTATATTATAGATTAACTTTTAAACCTAATACTTAAGAGTTTTATTACTTTATATATAATCTATATATTAATTAAAGTATAATTAAAAAGTAAAATCTTTTTATACTTTTCTAAGCTAAAAATTAAAATTACAAAGTATAAACTTTCTATACTCTACTAAGCTAGAATCTATTATCTTAGATAAGTAACTTAGTTAATATTAAATAAAGCTACTCTAGGCTAAGCTAAGTTACTAGTAAGTTAAAGACGCTATAGTTAGAGTATAAAGGATTTAGTTATAGTAAAAAGTATATTAATAAGTAAAGTAATTACTAACTACTTAGTAATTCCTTTAAAAAGCTTATATACTCTTCTCTTAAAGCTAACTACTTTAAGTTAACTTAAAATAAAGTAGTTTCTAATATTATCTCTTTTTATAAGCCTAGATATCCTAGTAAAGTAAAAAGAGAGTTAATTTTAACTCCTATAAAATTATTAGTATATATTTCTTTAATTATCTACTAAAAGCCTAATATAAAGTATTTTAAAGTAAATATAAGTTATAAAGTAAGCTAAGATTCTACTTTTACTTTAAAAATTTTACTTTTACTTAAGCTAACTAATTATATATATATACTAGTATAAGATTATACTTAGCTTTAGTACTTTTCTTTAGTATATATAAAAGCTTTACCTTCTTTACTTATATACGAGCCTTTTTTTATTTACTACTAAGTTTATTTTTTAATTTTATTTACTTCTTTTTTAGAAAGACTTAAATAAGATTAAATTAACCTCTTTTATATAGATTATTACTAACTAGTCTTTTAAAACTTAAGAAGCTTCTTTATTATATACTATAGTATAAGTATAGCTAGTTTATACTATTTTAACTTAATTTAAAATATAATACCTAAATTTATAAAAGAGTATTACTTAGATACTTTAAATAAGTATAGTATCTATACTATAGTACTATATATACACTATCTATCTACTTATACTAATAATAACTATACTAGTAGCTTTAGATACTATATTATAAACTTTAAAGATTAGTTATAGTTTAGTATATAAAAGAGTAATAAATAAGTTAAGTACTACTAAAAGTACTATATTACTAGTTTAAATTATATTACTATAAGTTATTTAAGTTAAATTAGCTTAGATTAACTTATACTAATATCTATATAGCCTCTCTACTTTACTTTAAGTTCTCTATACTATTTTAAAAATAATTAGAAGTAGCTTTAAAAGTAGATAGCTCTACTAGTATAGAATATACTATTACTACTAAAGTAGTAAGTAAGGTCTTAGCTAAGATTTAAGAGTAAGTCTTATATCCTAATTAGCTCTAATTAGCTTAAATTATACTAATATAACTTATTTTAAGTAGTATAAGCTTTATTATAAGTACTTATTCTTTAATAGTAGTAAGCTTAGCTTTACTAAGAAGTTCTAGTCTAGTATTTACTCTTTTAGCTATAATTATTTTAAGTAATATATTATTAAGTATAAAAACGCTAAAAAGCGTACTTTAAAAAAAGATTCTAACTCTAGAATCTTTAGTATTCTTAAAAAGAAGGTAAGTAACTCTAGTTAGCTTTAATTAGCTTAAGTTATACTAATCTATATAATAGGCCTACTATTATCGACTATAGTATCTTATCTTGTAAGGATTAGTAGATTAAGAAGTAATAGTAAAGCTTGTATAGTAATCTATAATAACTATAAATAATAGAAGATATTTAGCAATTGTCTTGTATTAGCGTTCTATAGTTAAAGGATTAAATTACTAATACTATCCTAATAATACGTATTACTACTAACTATATAGTAATATTATCTTAGTAGCTTCGTTACTTTGTATTTACTAAGATCGCAAATTTATAAATTTATTATATAATAACTTTATAACTTTATATTTACTAAGATCGCGAATTTACGAATTTATTACGTGTCCTAGTTATAATTAGTTTCCTAATCAAGCTTATTATCTTATAAGTTATTACCCTACTTATCCTATACTTTATTAGTAGCTAAGCGTAGACTAATTAGTTCTATCTTAGTTTCTCTTATTACTACTATAACAATCTAGCTTTTAGTACTTTAGAATAAGTACTATTATCTTTACTAAGGCTAAGTAGGCTCTTAAGAATACTAAAGAAGCTAAATAAGCTACTAAGGTAGCTTAATAGGCTACTTTAGCTTATACTAAGAGAACTCCTACTAAAAAAGGCTTAGCTAGTAAGAGTAAGCGTAGTTAGTCCTAGGATTACTAAATAAGGTATAGATTAGGCTAAATTAGCTTAGATTACAGTTAAGTAGAGTAATAAGTTGTAGTTATAGATTTAGATACTCTAAGTATAATACTCTAGCCTTAGTATAGCCTTAAAATAGATTTCTTTAGTAGTTAATACTATTCTAAGCCTAATTATACTAATTTATACTAATTTATAATATTTTAGTATTTCTCTTAGAAACTTAATATTTTCTACTATTAGTACTATTAAATATTTAAAAAAAAACTTTTATATATAAGTAAAAGTAGCTATAAGCTTTTCTACTTATTTCTCTTTAAAAGTAAAGGCTATCTTTAGTTTATTAAGCTTTTTACTTTTTATACTTTTATTTTAGTATATAAGTAAGTTTATACTTTTCTAGAACTAATTAAAGGCTTTTAGAGAAAGATTAGCTACTAGTTTCTAAGTATTTTAGTTTTCTAGGTAATTTTTCTATTTTATTAGATATAGCTATTTTCTATTCTTACTTTACTTTCTTTTTCTTACTTTTTCTATAATATATACTTTTTTATCTATTATATTTAAAGCTTCTTCTATTAGATCTTTTAGTTATATAATTATACTATTAGAAGTATATTTTTCTAGTAGTAATATATAAAAGACTAAGTATACTTCTTTTAAGCTAGGTATATCTATTTTAAATATAGTTAGGCTAATTTAAGCTACTATACGCCTTAGTCCTAAATATTTTTAGTCTAGCTTTTTCTTTAGCTTTATAGATTTAATATACTATATAAATAGAAGAATTTAGTCTCTTACTTTAAAAAGAACGTAAATCTTTTACTTATTAGTATACTTTCTTTAGTACTCTATAGTTAGTATAATATTTTTCTTATATTCTTATTATATTATAATTACTTTTATAGCTAATCTTTTAACTAGGAAGTTATTATCTATAGTTAAGTTTAACTTAAGCTAGTTTAAGCTAATTAAGTATAAACTATAGTATACTTAGAAGGGTATAACCTTTATAGTTATATTTACGCTATTATTATACGCGTACTCTACTATTAGTAGCTATTCTAATATATAGTAATAACGTAGGTATTATTCTAAGGTTTAGTTTTATCTTTCTATCTACTTATCTCTCTAAAAGTAATATATAGAAGATAGTACCTTTCTAGTATTTAGTATTTATTAAAAGTCTTCTATCTAAGATTACTCTAGTAAGAATACTAAAGAGTTAGATTACTTTATATATATAGGCCTAGGCTAAGTCTTACCTATTCTAATTAGACTATACTAAGATATAGTAAACTATTTTAGTTAAATAGTTTATAATTATAAGTATTATATTATATACTATACTTATTAATTTACTTAAAAAAGTTCTATAATAAAGTCTATTATAACTTTTTTTTAAGCTTTAATTAGTAGTAGAAAGAGTTATATTAGCTTCTAAGGTTAGTATCTTTTTATAGTTAACTATTATTACTTTATTACTTTTTTTCTTACTTCTTTCTAGGTATATAGCTTTAAGAGCTTCTCTAGAGTCTTTTTTATACTATAATAGCTTACTAAAAGGTTATTATAATACTTTCTAAGTATATCTACTTTTTCTTTAGGTATTATAAAGAGTTTCTACTCTTTTAGCTACTTTTTAAGTTAAATTAGGCTATCTTATACTAATTTATCTACTAATTTATTAGATATAGCTTTTTTACTCTAGTCTATATTACTCTATTTTTCTAGGTCTTTTAGTTCTAGTAGTTATATTTTTTATTCCTCTTAGAACTCTTTAAAAGTTACTTCTTCTTCTTTATACTTTATTACGCTCTAGCTACGTATTACTATAGCTACTTAGAAAAGTATAGCTTTTTTAACTTTTATAAAAATCCTTTATATTAGCTATATAAAGGCTTTATTATATTTATTTTTTAATATTATTACTTTAGCTATATAATCTAGCTTTCTAGAGAGTCTATCTACTAAGTTTATAGTACTTAGGTAGTAATAGATAATAAAGTTAAACTTTATAAAGCTTAAGTAAGCCTAGACTTACTTATAGTTTAATTCTTTAGTATCTATAAACTATTTTAGGTTATAGTAGTTTATAAAGATTTTAAATAGAACTCTATTAAAGTAGTAGTACTAGTACTTTAAGGTCTTAGTTATTATATATAACTTTTAGTTATATATATTATAATTATACTCTACTTAGATAAATTTTCTTAAGAAGAAGTTAACTAGCCTCTACTAGGCTAGGTTACCTTTAGTTAAAACTAATTAGCTTAATATACGTATAATTACTTTACCTAAAGTATTAACTTTTACTATAGTCTCTTTTCTTTATATAAAGTACGTAAAGATAAGTACTTTAAAGAAAGTATCTTTTAGTTTTTAAAAAGCTTAGCGTACTTCTTTTCTAATTTTATTTTTCTAGCTTTCTTCTTTCTTTTAGGTAAGCTTACTCTAGGCTCTATTTAGGCTCTTTTAAGTTAATTTTATTAGAAGTAGAGTAATATAAGAGAATATATATATAAATTACCTATAGTACTTTATAAAACTAATAAATACTTTTATTTTATATACTATATAAAAAATTAGCTATTCTTAGACTATTTTAATATAACTTATATCTACGCTAACCTCTTTAAGTAAAATAATATACTCTAGGTACTCTATATAATATATATACTACTTATATTTCTTAAGCTTTATAAATAGTATAAATTAGCGTAGCCTTTCTAGTACTTCTTTTATATAGCTTATATACTCCTCTTTTATATCTAAGAAAACTAAGATATTATTAAAGTATATAATATAGGTAATATTAATACAACTTACTAATACTTAGTTTATATAAACTTAGAACTAAGCTAAAGTAATTATAAAGCTAAAAAGTATTACTATATACTTAAAGTAGCTATATCTAGTCTTAAAAGTAGTTTTCTATTTATTACCTTCTTTACTTCTAATATAGTAGTATATATCTCTAATATTAAGCTTAGTATAGAACTTTACTTAAACTAACTACTTTAGTAACTCTATAATTAGTAGTATTAGATACTAGTTCTTAAGAGTTATTTTATTAAGACCTCTATAGTTTATATATAGCTTTAGGCTACTATCTTTTTTTTTATAAAGAGTATTAGCGCCTTTACTAGAGATTTTAAGTATTTTATCTACTCTTAACTTATATAGTTAGCTAGGTACTTCCTTAGTACTTATAACTTAGTTACTAAAATATTATATAGTAGGTAGTAAAGTAGTTATATATTTTATACTAAATTTGTAATAGGTATTACTAGGGTTAACTTCTTAATACCTAAGGAGTATTAGTAAATTAAGAAGTAATATTAAAAGTTTATATTATAATCTACAATAGGCTATAAATAATAGAAGATATTTTGTAACTATTTTATAATATTGCTTGTAGTTAATAATTAAATTACTAATACTATCTTAATAATAAGTATTTGTTACTAACTATATACTTGTATTTCTTAGCTAGCTTTATACTTTGTATTTACTAAGATCGCAAATTACGAATTTATTACGTGCCTAACTTTATACTTTGTATTTACTAAGATTATAAATTGCAAATCTATTACGTATCTCTATTATAGTTAGTTTCCTAGCTAAGTTTATTACTTTATAGGTTATACGTACTTTTATTATCTATAGTAAGGCTAACTAGTTTAAATTAGTCTTCTACTATTATAGCTATAACACTATTCTTCTCTTTAGGTAGGTTCTTATTTCTCTACCCTAGGCCTAAGGTTATTAGTCTAGTTTCTTTATTTATTTCTAATTCTTTATTATTCTCTATATCTTCTTATTCTAATTATAATAAACTTCTTCTTATTACTTACGTTACTTGTAATAGAGTTAAAATATTTCCTTACGCTCGTTATACTTACCTAAAGCTTACTTGTCTTATTTCTTTAAAGGATAGTAAATATTATAGTAAATGTATCCTTACTAATATCTAATATAAATATACTCCTTTAGGTATTTCTCTTATAGAGTGTAAGTATTTAATTTCTACGTAGTCTCTCCTTACTAAGTTATATAGGGCGAGCTATTAACTAGGCTTAAGAGATACTATTATTATAGCTTACTACTACTAAGGCTAAGTATAAGCTAACTCTTTATAAGCTAGTAGATCTTTATTCTTATATTAAGCGTCTTTATAAGATAAAGGCCTATAATAACGCTAAATTATCTAAATAGTCCTATACCTTAGAGGCTAAGATAGACCTTAAGGATACTATAGAGGCTACTCTAGCTCCTATTATATTAGACGTTCCTAACATCTCTCTATTTATTATTAGTAGTGCTAATTTTCTTAGTTTACTATAAGGCGCTCTAGAGGGTTTTAACTTTAGAACTCCTCTAGTTTCTTAAAGTAGTTAAGGTTATCTTCTAGTTCCTATATACTTTCCTATAGTTCTCCTTTTTTATCTATACCTATCTACTTTACTAGGTAATAGTTTCTACTATTATAGAATTAGTATACTAGGATTTCTTTAACTTCCTACTCTTTTTATTCTCTATACGTATCTACTTTGTATACTAGTAGTTCTACGTTTTATAGTACTATCTTAAGTAGTACTATATAGAAGGTTAGGTATATCTTTATTTTATTTAGTAGCTTTAATTTAAATATAACTAGCGTAACTTCTTTCTTAATTTTATATAGTCTTATCTTAACGTAGTCTAATTTTAAACTTAGTCTCTTGCTCTTAATATTTTTTTATATTAACTATACTTTTTCTCTTTTTCTAAATTAGAGTTCCTTTTTATATTTCTTATTATAGTATTTTACTATTTAATTATATAGAAACTCTATATCCTATCTTAATTAGTTATATATGTTTTTAAGTTTATTAGTAAAGTTTTCTCTTCTTAGAGACTAAGATATCTCTAGTCTTAGTATTCTATATATACTAGGGTTAAATCTATAATTTATAAAAAAGAGTAATACTTTTATTACTATATTCTTTGCGATATTATATACTAACTATACTATAGGTAGTAACTATACTTAATTATTCTAATTATAGTTAAGGTAGTATCTTAAGTACTATTCTACTATCTAATTTATTTGTTCTAATTATCTATCTATCTATAAGTAGTATACTATTAATATTATATATTTAATTCCTAGCTACACTATTATTGTACTCTATAGTTTTAATATAAATCTTACATCTCTATCTATAATAATCTTATCTAGTAGTTTATATTAGCTAATTATAGTTCCTAGAACCTAGTATATAGTAACTTCTATCCTACTTTTTTCTTTATATAGTCTAAAGTATAAATACTTTATAAGCTTATCTACTATTATTAGGATTCTATTATACTTAACTCCTAATATTAAGTCTTTAGACTTAGGTAGTTTTATAATAAAGTCTATTATAATAACTCTTTATAGTTATTCTAGTACTTCTACTAGTTATAGTATCTTATATAGTACGTATCTATTATACTTATTTTTTTAGTATTCTATATAGTCTTGTAGTACTTCTATTACTAGTTATCTTACTTTTAAGATATAATAATCTTGTAGTAGTCTATTTAATGTTTTTTTAATACCTTAGTAACTATATACTAGTAATTTATAGAATTATTGTATAAATTCTCTTTAGATCTTCTTTAAGATATATATTCTTCTATAGGCTTGTACTAGTCTCTCTTAGATTTCTAGTTTCTTTATTTCTTTAGATACTTCCTACGTTATTTTCTAAATCTATTTATCTAGCTCGCTACTTACTCTTTTAAGTATTATAGCTATTTTAGGTGTATTTAGGACTAAATATCCCTCTTTATTCTTAATTAGAACTATACTAGTAGTACTTACTTCCTCTTATAAGTCTAATCTTCTACTAAGAGTATCTATAAATTAGTTATCCTTCTCTTTTGTATATATAATTTCTATATTAAATATTAATAGAAACTTCTACTATCTTATATATTATTATAATAGTTCTTTATTTAGTATAAATCTTATAAGATTCCTATAGTCTATATAGACCTTTATTTAATATTTTACTTTTTATAAGTATACTCTCTATTATTTAAATACTTTATAGATTACTAGTATCTCTTTATTATAGATTAGGTAATTAAGTTCTACTACCTTTATCTTCTTAGAAAAGTATTTAACTTAGTATTCTTTTTTAGTCTTTAGGTCTTCTTATATTAGTACTATTCTATAGACTAAGTTAGATACGTCTATTTTTACTATTACTAGTAGGTCTAAGTTATATATTCTAATAACTAGGTTTTCTATAAACTTCTTTTTAATGTTATTAAATACCTTATTGTATTCCTTTATCTATTTAAATAGTATATCTTTTTTTATAAGCTTTATTATTAGTTCTATATCTTTAGACTATCTTACTATTAACTTTCTATAAAAGTTAGCTAAGCTATAAAATTGTTATACTTCTTTTAGGTTCTTAGGTATTAGCTATTTGTTAATTAATCTAATCTTTTCTAGGTTAATCCTAATTTTTCCTAGTTTAATAATAAATTTAAGGAAGTCTATTTCTTTTATATAGAACTTGTATTTTTTTATCTTAAGAAATAATTTACTTTCTACTAGTCTCTCTAGTACTTTATATACGTATTATACGTATTCTTCCTCTATTTCTAAGAATATAAGGATATCGTCTAGGTATACAAATATAAATACGTCTAAGTACTCTCTTAGTACTATATTTATTCTCTCTTAGAAGGCTACTAGTACGTTTGTTAAACTAAATAGTATAACTAAGTATTTATATAGTCTATATTGTATTCTAAATACTATTTTCTACTTATTACTTTCTTTAATCCTAATCTAGTAGTAGGCGTTCTAAATATCTAGTTTTATAAAGATTCCTGCTTTTTATAGTTTATCTTGTATTACGTCTATTTATAGTAAGAGGTATTAGTTTTTATTTATAATTATATTAGTTTTCTTAAAGTCTACGTAAAGTTTTTTATTACTTATTTCTTTTTTATCTATAAATATAAGTCTATATACTACTAAGGACTTAGATTCTTATATCTATCCTTTCTTTAGTACGTTCCTAATAAACGTTTATTTAATTTTAGATTCTTCTTCTATTTTTCTATAAACTAGGCTCTATCTTATATCTTTGTCTTCCTTTAGGTCTATTACTAAGTCCTATAGCTAATATTCTAGAAGGTAGTCTTTAGGTTCTATAAGCTGTTTCTCCTATTTCTTATATTCTTTAGGGAATTCTCCTTTATATATACTAATATTAGCTTTTAGCTTGTCTATTCTATAGTAGTTATTTTTTCCTATTCTCTAATTAATATATAGGTTAGTTATCTATAACTATAGTATTTCTAGTATTATATCTTATTTATTATTAATTGTTATTATGTCTATAACTATATTCTTAATTATTATCTCTTCTATTTCTAGCGTAGAGAGAACTGTTTTAAACCTAATAGGTTCCTAGAATAGTTTTCCTTTAATTATACTTAGTTATTAAGGGTATTTTTTTATTATATACTATATTCTTTATATTTCTATAAACTTCTTTAATATAAAGTTTCTTATAGCTCTACTATTAATTATTAATTGTACTTTCTTTCTTTAATAAGTACTTGTCTTCGTAATATATAGGCATCTTATACTTTCTAGCTTTTCTTACTTAGGTATTTTTATAAATTGTTTATCTTTCTAGGACTATAGCCTTATTTTAAGTTTATATTCTTTGTATTTTAGATATTTATTATACTTATATTTGTACTATAGTCTTCCTAGGACGTATTTTTTATATAGTTTTAGTCTAGGCCTTATTACTATATATCTTTTTTTAGGTATAATCTCCTATCCTTAGATATCTTCTACTAGAATTACTCTTGTATAGTTATAGCCTCTTCTTCTTATAAGCTATACTTTATTATTTACTTTAGAGTTTCTATATATTATATAATCCTTCTCTAGGTATAATATCTATAATACTTTAAAGTATACTAAATGTTTTAGATCTATTATTTTATTATCTTCTTCCTAGTATTAATCTTCTCTAGGTATATCTATTATTAGGATATAGTATACTATTAGTACTCTTAGTATATAGGCTTTATTAATCTATCGCGTCTTTCTTATAAGGTACTACTATTCTTTTTATATAGGTATACTTCCTACTATAACTATATATTACTTTATCTATTCTTAAAATAGTATAAACTTTATCTCTTTAGAATTACGTTCTTTCTAGTCTTTGTACGCCTCTTCTATACTTATAACTAGTAAGTAATTCTAGATAAACT
Source organism: Ophiosphaerella korrae (assembly GCA_028456385.1). Lineage (NCBI taxonomy): Eukaryota > Fungi > Ascomycota > Dothideomycetes > Pleosporales > Phaeosphaeriaceae > Ophiosphaerella > Ophiosphaerella korrae. The sequence continues at coordinate 46,819 of JALNQF010000207.1, forward strand.
TCTATTCTTTATTTTATCCCTCTATATTTATTATTGTATAGCTATTATAACTATATATATCTAGCTAGGTATACTCTATACCTCTTATACTAATCTATCTTTTACTTCTTTATAGTCTTTTAGAAGAAGCTATAGTAGTTTCTTTATCTAGTACTAGTCTTTTAGCTTAGATTAATAGGGTCTAGGGTTCTTCCCTTTCTAAGTCTTCTATTAGTAGGTCTATTACGTACGCTATTTCTTCTAGCTATACTTTTATTCTTTCTTTTGTTACTACTACTCTATTTCTTTATTATAAGAAGTATTCTACTTCTTACTTACTAGAAAAGTATATATAGTAGTTATCTTTAAAATAAAAAGTCTAATAGAGTATTACGTATTGTATTTCTTTACTCCTAGCTACTTTTTCCTAAGGTTTAGCCTATACTTATAGTATTTCTTTCTTCTTTTTAGTTATTTTTAACTAAGCTTCCTTATCTTTCTTATAGTCCTTACTTCTATAGTCTTTTATAAAGTGTCCTAGTTTTTTATATTTATAATATACTATATCTTTTTTCTTCTATAATTAGTAGTCTTTTACGTAGTAGCTTTTCTTACTATAGTTAAAATATATAAAGTCTTTATTTTTTCTTTTCTTTCTATCTTTGTTTGCGTTAAAGATTATAGAGTCTCTAGTATCCTAGTTTCTAGTTTAGTTACTATATTTATTCTTTTTCTATTCTTAAAGATTATTATTAATCTAGATTACCTACTACTTTAGAGCTTCTAGTGTCCTAGGTTTCTCTATATATATTATTTTATATTAAATTTTTACGTTAAGTCTTTGTTTAAATTATAATATAAGGGCTAATTTATTCTATTCTATATTCTAGCTTAGTTATTTAAATTATAATATATATTCTAGAATACTTTTACTTTGTATAAGCCTTTTAAGTTTCTTTTTAGCTTATTAAGTAATATCTAAATCTTTAAATACTACTCTTATTTATTTAGTAAAGTATTTATAACTTCTAAAAATAGCTCTAGTTTTATCTTTCTAGGTTATTAGTAAGTACGTCGTATAATTTATCTAGTAAGGCTTATACTATCTTATTATGTTTTCCTTAAGGTGTAGTCTAATATATATTACCTTCTTTTCTTCTATATTAAAGTATAGTACTTATATATCTATCTAGAGTTGTACTAATACTATAAAAGACCTTAGTTTTTCCCTTATTCTATTAAACTTCTTAAGCATAGGTATCTTTAGTAGTTTCTTTGTTGCGCTTATCTCTAATTATTAGGTAATTAGCTCTATCTAGTTCTATCCTTTAATAATAGCTTTAATTTATACTTTATTCTACTTTAAGTAGTCTTATAGTTCTTTATTCTACGTTTCTAGAGCTTTAATTACTATTTTTATATCTTATTTATTATTAATTAGTTTATTTATATAATCTTTAATTATCTCTTATATAGTACTATCTAACTTATAACTACTCCTAGGGGCTTTACTTATTAAACTTTCTACTATTATATTAGCTAGACTACGCGCTACTTACACTTTACTTCTTGTAATAACTAAATTAGTAAGGTGTAATAGGTGTTACTAGGGTTAACTTCCTAATACCTAAGGAGTATTAGTAGATTAAGAGGTAATATTAAAAGTTTATATTATAATCTATAATAGGCTATAAATAATAAAAGATGTTTTACAACTATTTTATAATATCGCTTGTAGTTAATAATTAAATTACTAATACTATCCTAATAATACGTATTTGTTACTAACTATATACTTACGTTTCTTAGCTAGCTTTATACTTTATATTTACTAAGATCGCGAATTACAAATTTATTACGTGCCTAACTTCGTACTTTATATTTACTAAGATCGCGAATTGCAAATCTATTACGTATCTCTATTGTAGTTAGTTTCCTAGCTAAGTTTGTTACCCTATAGGTTATACGTGCTTTCGTTATCTATAGTAGAGCTAACTAGTTTAAATTAGTCTTCTACTATTATAGCTATAACAAAATTTATAGCTAAATTTTAAAGCTTATACTTTAATAAAGTTATAAAGTCTTCTTTAGAAGCTATATTTATATACTTAGTATATTATAAAGGTAATAAGCTTTCCTTAAAGCTAATTAGGCTACTTTAGCCTATATAGCTTACTAAACACGCGTATATATTACTCTATAGACTACGTATTATTTAGTTAAACTATTTAGTATTTTTTATACTTACTAGTTTTAACTTAAGTATATTATTAGCCTTCTTACTTTAGAAGAGTACTCTCTTAGTACTATAGCTTATTTTAGGTTAATACTTATTAATCTAAGGTAAACTAAAGTATATATTATACTTCTTAGTATCTATTACTATAAATATTACTTAGTATATCTATATATACCTACGTACATCTATAAAAGTAATATCTACTATTATTATACTATATACGTTTAACTCTTTCCTATTTACAACCTTTACTATTATATTAAATAGAAAAGTAATAAGAAAGCTCTATTCTTTTACTACTATAGCTAATAAAAAGTTAAGTTATAACTCTTTATTTATTATAGCCTTAAGCTATAGTACTATACTTATTACTACTTTAATTATTAAGAAATATTTTAGCTTTATATAAGTAGTATTATAGAAAAAACATAAGTCTTTTTTAACTTTTAATAAGGCTATATAAACTATAAAGTAAGAGATTAGTCTTTAAAGTTCTTTTTTTTTTTTCTAGCTTAAGTAGAGCTATACTTAATATTTATTTTTTAAGCTTTATATAATTAATAATCCTATATAGAAAGTCTTTAAAGTTAAAATTTATAAAAGGCTACTAATTAGTTTAATCTCTATACTTCTTAGGCTTAGCTAGGTTATTTTATACTAGTTTATCTTACTTTATATTTTTTAGAGTTTTCTTATCTTTTTTTAACTCTAACTAGTTTATTTAGTAGTTTTTCTTCTTTTCTTTAGCTTCTTTAGTTTATAATAGTTACGTTTACTCTTTTATATATAGCTAGCGCTAGTATATAATATTAGCTTACTCTTTTACTTAAGTAAGTATTATTAGCTTTTTTAGTAGAAGAAGTACTAATTAATCTTATATTACGTATAATAGTACCTCTCTATACTCTAATACTTATAGCTCTAGAGTTTAGCTTAGTAGCTCTTCTTAAAGTAAGTTTTTTAGAGATTATTTATATTACTACTTATAGTTCTTTAAAGGTAAGACTCTACTTACCTCTATAATAGGCTTCCTAAGTTAATTTTAGTAGTTTAGAGAAGTATCTAATACTAAATTCTACTTTTTATACTTTTATAGTCTATTTTTTAGTAATTATATTATACTCTATCTTTTTTTATAAATATTTATAGAGGTTTTAGTTATAGTAGATTTATAGCTAAAGGTTAAGTTTAACTAAGTAGGCTAGTAGTAAAAGTATCTATATTAACTACTAATTACTCTTCTATTTTATATTAAGTATAAAGCTCTTTTAGTATTTATACTTCTTTAAAGTTATAGGCTTCTTAGTACTATATATAGAGTTCTTTTAACTCTAAGGTAATATTACTTTAAGTTAGGCTAAATTAGCTCTATTTACTTTATAGTATATTAGTAATATAACTTCTTTTATCTCTTTATATATACTATATTAGAAATAGCTTATTACTTTATACTATCTCTTTAGTAAGTAGTATTATAGCTATTAGCTTTTCTAGTAGAGTAGACTAGCTATAGTATAGTAGTAAGCTCTTTATTATAATAGCGTTTACTAATATAATATAAGTAAAGTAATTATAATATTAAACTAAGTTACTAGTATATTAGAGGCGTTATAGAAAGAGTATAGAAGGTTAAGTTATAGTAAAGAGTATAGTAATAGGTAAAGTAAATACTAACTACTTTAAGCTAACCTAAGATAGTATAGTTCCTAATACTAAGTAATATAGCGTAGTAGAATATATAACTATTTAGTAGTAAATACGCTAGAGTAAACGCTCTAGAGTAAATACTCTAGAATAAGTACTTAAAAATAAATACTAGATAGTAAGTATATAAGTGTTAGATAAGTTACACGATTAGATACTTAATACGCGATTAGATGCGCGATTATATATACAATCGCTAAGCTACTAACTTTACTATAGCTAAAAGGATTATAGCCTTAACTATTACAAATAAAGGAATTAAACAAAGAATATTATATATAAGGAGATAGACTACGTTAGTATAACTAATATAACAAAGAAACTAGTACCTTAATAGAAGGGGTGTTAAGGATCTAGCTTACTACTATCTTAAGAGACTTAGCTAAGACTACTATATTGTAGATATATAGATAGAGCGTAGGGCTAGAGATAGATAGTAGGATTAATCTACTTAGTTTATACCTAGTACTATTAAGTTATAGGTAATAAATCTAAAAAAGGGCTTTTCTAAAAGCCTTAGTATCCCTCTCTAATAAGGCCTTTATATAGCTATTATAAAAAAGCCTTTTTATTAAACTACTATAACCTCCTTTAAATCTAATAATAAGAACGTTAATAGTCCTTTATAAACTATTGTATTTAATTTCTTCTTTATACTTTTATCTAAATAGAGTATTATAACTAATACTTTAATTAGATTCTTATCTACTTATTAATACTTATATACCTTATAATACTCTAATAAAAGCTTACTATTAATTAAGTTAAGTAACTAACTTATTTATAAACCTTACTTATCTTATATAATCCTACTTACTCTAATTACTTTTACTTAGTACTAAGGTCTTAAAATATTAAATACTTTTAAAATAAGTAATATATTAATAAATATAAATAACTAGCGTATAAGACTAACTTATACTACTACTTCTAAGGTTACTAAGCTAGACCTCTACTATAAAGAATAAAGTAATCTTAAGCTATAGATTTTATAATTTAATTTTTTCTTTAAAGTAGACTAAGTAAAAGATAAAAATAAAGCTATACTTATATTATCTTATATAAAAGGTAAAGTAGAAAAATAAGTTATACTATACTTTAAGAAATACCTTAATAATAATTATACTAACTATAATAAGATAACGTACTCTATAGGTAAGTTACTTATATAGGTAAGTTACTTACTTTTACTAAGCCCTTACTAAAACTACTATATTATAGCGTAAAATAGCTTACTTTAACCTAGTATACTATAATATAATATAAGATATTATTTAGAGTCTACTTCTACTATATTCTTATATATTCGCGTATTATACCTAGTCTCTTTACACACTATATACTATTATTAAAATAGTTTACTTACTTTAGCGCGTACCTACTTCTTTAACTTCTTCCTATTACTATATGTACTAAAGTCCTTAAGAGTAGTAAAGTATACTTTATCTTTAACTATTAAGGTTTTCTTTACTTACACCTACTTTCTTTTATATAATTTTTATTACGTTATAGCTTTATTTACTACTTAAAGCTTAGTATTTTCTTTTTATACTAATACTAGCTTATATACTATTACTACTATACTTTTAGTAAGGTATTTAAAGTACTTAGCTAAACTTATTAGTAAGCTATCTATATACTTCTAAATCCTTACCTTTATAAGCCTTAATTACAACCCTAATTATAGGGTATTACTTAGTATGTACGACTACTAGGGCTTATTATTAGGTAAGAGTAGTAAAGGAGTACGTAGGTTAATATTAAGAGTTAATATAACCTATTCTAGGTTAAATAAAGCTAATCTAGCGCCTTAAAACTTTCTTTAGATATTCTTAGGAGTAATTACTATATTATAGGCGCGCTTAAAGTATAGTAAAAACTCTTATTTTATAATATAGCTAATCTAGTAGTAAATAAGCGCTTTAACTTAGTACTTATACGCCTTCTTTAAAGGAGTAAAATAGCCTATATTAAGTAGCTCTAAGAAGTATAATACGTGCGTAGGTATATAAAGAGTAATAATCTTATTATCTTTATAGTAGTTCTTGAATTTAAGTAAGTTATAGCTCTTATAGCTGTTAATAATAAGTAAATATACTATCCTAATAGTACGCATCTTTGTATATATATTAAAGTACTTTAACTACGTAAAACTAAGCGTATTAGTTATCTAGTTATTTTTAGAGACTCTAATAACTTAGTCTTAGAGTATTTTACTATCCTTATACTAGTTTAATAAGTAGTAGTACGCTTTAAAAATAATAAAGAGTAGAATAGCCTACCTAGTTATATTAATACTTATAATAGCTATTACTTACTCTCTATTACCTAGCTAGATTACTTTTAGCTATAAACGTCTCTCTAAGGTAATAACAACTATATTTACTATAATCTAGCCTATTATAAAGCCTATCTTATTAAAGTTATATAAGTTATTATCTAAGATACTATACTTAGCTTTAGTATTAGCTACTAGCTTAAACTACTTTTATATAAGGTTAGAATCTTTATAGAAAGCTCTCTTATAGTTATACTTATAATTAAACTTTATTTTAAGCTTAAGGTAGTACTTAACAAATATACTAGGCTAGTTTATACTAACTTTAGCTAGATTATACTTAGCGTATAAGAAATTAGCTATATTAGCTACGTCTATAAGCTAGGGGGGGAATCTACACTTAATAAGGTTAAGGATATACTTAATAATTATACTCTCTTTAAGCTTAGTTAGATTACCTAAGTTAGGTATAGTATCTACGCGTAAAGGTTATCTAGCGTATTAATTACTTAGCGTCTTATAAGAGACGTTATAGATAGATATAGTACGTTATAGTAAGAGATTTATGTCTTGTTTAATAGCTTAAAAGGTAAGCTATACTTTATATTTATTTAAAGGTTCTATATATTGTTCTTATTATAATATTAGAAGGTAGTAGGTAGTTTAGTAATAGCTTAGTAAAAGTAGGTAACTTACCTATAGTATATATTATTTAAAGAATAAATTAAGTTTAAAGATAAACTATAATAAGCTTTTCTACTAGTAAATAAAATAGCTATAGTAGGGTGCGTAATATAGTAGCTATAATAATATAAGGTAGTAGTAGACTATACTAATAAGTTCTAAAGCTACGTAATATAAATAGAATAGAATAATAAGATATTAATAAAGATATTTTAATAGAAACTTAAAAGTAATATAAGAAGTAATCTAGTATATAGTATAGCTATAATTAATATATTAGAAGACCTAATAAAAGAAGTAATCTAAGTTAATAACTATTTATATAAATATATAGTAGAAGCTAAGAAGTAAAGACTACTACGTAAAGAAAGTAAGAAGTATAAACCTAAGTATAAGTACTAATATAAATACAAGAATAACTAAGTTTAGAGTAGTTATAAATACTTTAAGCTAGATAAAATATATATTAATAATATAAACCTAAGAAAATAGGAATTCTATTACTATAAGAACTCTAAAGAAGTAGAAAGCTAAAAATACTATAAGTATAGTAAAATAAAATACTTAGCTAAGAATTACTAAGTAAAGAATAAGATAATATAATAAATTAATATACTTAAGTAGTAAGATAATAATAGAGAAGAAGAATAGGTAGTAATCTCTAAAAGAAGCTAGAAGAAGAGAAATTATAAAACTAAAAATTTCTAGTAGTAAGATATAAATAAAAGATATAAATAAAAGATATAACTATTATAAGATTACTATATAACTAATAAACTTTAGAATAGATAATAAAGTAAAAGCTATAAATATACTACTAAGAATATATAACTATATAAAGGCGTATTAGCTAAAGTAAAAGTAAGCTAAGATAAATACTTTAGAATACTTTTAGCTATACTAAAGAAGAGTAAAGTATAATTACTATAAAATAGTACTTCGAATATAAGAGCTAAAGTAAAAGAATACTAAAGTATAAGATAGATTTATAAAAAAAATCTAAATACTAGTAGATAGCTACTACTTAGTAAAAAAATAGTAAGATAAAATATACTAAATATATAAAGTAAAGTAAACCTAGTAATATAAAGTATTATATATTAATTATAATTAAGTACTAATTATTATAAATCTAGTATTAATATAAGAACTATAATACTAGATATACTTATATAACTTAAACTATCTACTACTATTTTAGATAGGATATTACTATAATAACTACTTTACCTACTACTCTAAGAAGATAGGATCTAGATATAAATAGAACTAAGAAGAGTATATAAATATAAGATATAAACAATACCTATAAGATAAGTAGAAAGCTAAGTACTTTCTAGGTATAACTAAAGAAGATATAAATATAGGTAAGATATTTATAAATAACTAATATATTAATCTAATCTTGTAAACCTATACGCTAAAGAAGTATAAATAATATAAGAAAATTAAGATACTCTAAAGATTCTAGTAAAAGATAAATAAAGATTATAAGATTAAGTCTTATTTAAGTAAATAGCTAATACTAAATATATATCTAGAAGCTATAATACTATTAATACTAAAAGACTTATTAAACTCTTAGTAAAGATAAAGAGAGAAAAAATAAAAGTATTAGTAGATTTAAAGATATTTATAAACCTAATTATACCTAAGGTAGTAGAATAAGTAATACTCTAACTATAACCTAAAAAGATACTATATCTAATCTATATTATAAATAGATAACTAATACTAGAAAATCTAAAAGGTAGTAAAGAAGTAACTATAAAGATTACTCTAGATATATTAGTTTTAGCTAATAAAGATATTATATTAGAACTATTATAGCTAGAAGAGATTATTTTTAGAGTTAATTAGAAAAACTAGAAGTTCTTATTTAATAACTATAAAGATATATATAGATCTAAGCCTATATATTAGTAGCGTTTAATAGTAACTTATTAGGAGAGAATAAGTACTTCTATAAGTACTAGTAAAGTACTAAGCTAAAAAGTAAAAGTAAAGGAGTAATATATAACTCTTAAAATCCTAAAATAATATAAGAAGTTTAGCTACTTATTTATACTAGAAATAGATATACTAGTATTACTTAAGTACTAACTCTAAAACTATATAATTAAGTTATAAGAAAGAAAAAAGCTACTTTTTAAACTTATTTACTAATTAATAGAGAGTAAATAAGTAATACTCTAAAAAAGACTAAATAGAGACTTAAAAAAGAGATATATATAAGAATCTATATTATTATTAAGATTTTTAATTCTTTTTATACTTAAAAAGAAAAGACTATTAATAATATACGTAGATTACTAAAAACAAAATAATATTATAGTAAAGAACTAATACTTACTACTAAATATAGATAAACTTTAAAATAAGCTAAGCTAAGCTAAAATTATTATAAAGCTAGACCTAAAGAATAGATATATTATAGTAGTAATAGGAGGAAGCTAGATAGAGCTAATTAGCTTTATAGAAGAAAATAATAACGCGTATAACTTATAAAGTAATAAGCTAGATTAAAAAGTTAGTTATAATAAAAATACGTAATAACTTTATTACCTTATAAGGCTTTATATATATAGAGCTATTAAGTAGCTTTACTACTTTATAAAGCTTAGTAGATATAAAGCTATAATACTAACCTAAAGATAAAGGTATATAGTTAGTTATAGTACGTAATATTAGAATAGTATTAGTAATCTAATCTCTAACTAAGAGCGACAATACCTTAATATTGTAAGAATTATTCTATTACCTATAACGTATTCTATTAGCAAAGCGGCTATATTACTAAGACGGCTACTCTAAAATATACTAAAAAATCGAAAATTTAATATCTAATATCTTAACAACTATACTATAATAACTTCTAAAAATTTAATAGATTAAAGATTATATATATAGTAGTAATCTATAAAATTTTTAAAGCGTACAGCCTAGTAGTTCTTAAGATAGTAAAATTTTCTATAGTAAAAAACACTTTTTTATTAATAATATTAAATAAACTAAGCTACACGTTCTAAAAATTTTATAGATTACTACTTTATATATAATCTTTAATCTATTAAATTTTTAAAAGTTATTATAGTATAGTTATCGAGATATTAGATATTAAATTTTCGATTTTTTAGTATATTTTAGAGTAGCCGTCTTAGTAATATAGCCGCTTTGCTAATAGAATACGTTATATATATTACTTAATTACTATATATACTTTAGTTATTACTCTTCTATCTACTATACTCTCTTCTAAGTAGTTACTTATAGTTAATAATAGATAACTCTATTACAAGATACTACTTAATATAAATTAAAGTAAGTAAAAAGTAGAAAATAGTATTCTAAATACGCTATAGATATTATAAGTATATTGTAATACTCTTTAAACTAATAAATTTACTAGTAATATTCTAAAAACTAATTAATAATATATTATAAGAATACTTATATAAGTTTATTATAACTTACTTAGATAATATACTAATATATTCTAAAAAAGAAAGTAAGTATATAGAGTAAGTAATAATAGTACTATAGTACTTAGATTAATATTATAGTAGAGTATTATAAAGAAAGGAATAGTAAAAAAGGGGTAAGTAGTTACTAAGGAAATATAAGTACTAAGGGCTTATAAGGAGGTAAACTATTAAAGAGGAGAGGTAAAAGAGAGTAGCTAATAGGCCCTTAGGTTGTAGGATATAACCTATAGGAGGGCGAATAATATTTAGAGTTAGTTTAGCTAATAAAGTTTAAGATCCCTAAAACTAATAAGCCTTTAGGCCCTAAATCTATATTAGGTATATAACTCTATAATAAATAGCAACTAACGTAAAACTCGAACCTACAACCTTAGCCTTAGGAGCGCTAGCTTACGCACTATTGCGTAAGGTATAGGAATAGATATAGGAATAGATAGGCACGAGAATAAATATAGGAATAGGTATAGGAATAGGTATAGGAATAGGTATAGGAATAGGCATAGGAATAGGTATAGGAATAGGTATATATATAAAGCTAAGGATAAGCTAACTTATTTTAGATAGGAATAGGTATAAGAATAGGTATAGAAATAGGTATAGGAATAGGTATATGTATAAAACTAAAGATAAGCTAACTTATTTTATATAGGAATAGGTATAGTATAAGTATAAGTATAAAAATAGGAATACGCTATAAATATATAGAGCCTAAGACCTAAGGGGCTGTAGGTAGTACAAAAGGTAAGTAGCGCAACTAGCTAAAAATAAAGAAGCTAATAGGAAACATTAGAGAAGCTCTTAATAAGCCTTTAGGTACCTAATAAATAGCTAGTAGAAGTATAGATAATAGGAATATTAAAATAGAAAAATAACTAGTAAGAAAATAGTAAGGATAGAATAGAATAATAAGTAGTATAGTAAGAAGAAATAGCCTAGTAGTAGTAAGTAGTATACTACAATTATAGATAAATAACGTATAAAGAGAGAAGTAAAGGAAAGAATATTATAAAGTAATTCTAAGCTATAAGATCTAACCTATTATCTAATAAAGAGACTATACTAAGGCTATCTCTCTACTAGCTAAGAACTTCCTTATATAACTTAGGACTCCTAAACCTAATACCTAAAGGACTATAAGATATACCTAAAAGAATTAGTATACTAATAATAGATAATAGCTCTACTATCCTAAATATACTCTAACTAATAATTAAGATATCTTTAGAGATATTTAGCTAGCTTATAGTAGCTATTAAAATAATAGTAGAATAGAGTAGTAGAGTATATATTAGTAAATAAAACCTATTTATAGATAAGAAGTTTAAGTTTACTAGTACTAATATAATAGAGTTTCTAGATAGTATTAAGGAACGAGTAATCTTTTATAGATAGCTTATTAGAGACTAGATTTATAATATTATTGCGTTTAGTAATAGGATAAGAAAAGATATTATTAAATAAAGTATAACTAAGTTTATAGAAGTAAAGAAAGCTAAAGATTAGGCGAAGGTTAGAGAAGTAATAAGAAATAGGTTCTAAAGGTCTAATAAGGTATAATAAGAAGAGATAAAAGAAGTACTCTAAACCTAGCTATAGTAATACTTACTTATAGACAACCTCTCTCTCTAAGACTACTTTAATAACTTTAGCTCTTAGTTTATAAAGTACTAAAGAGTAGGAATAATTATAGAAGCTATAAAGAGATACTACTTAGTAAATAGACTTAATAAATACTACTTATAAAAAGTCTTTAATAAATATAACCTAAGTAATAAAAATGTAGAGGACTTTAACTTTTAAATAATCTAGAAGTACCTTAACTAGCTAGTATAGAGAGACCTATAAGTAGAATATTTTAACTTAGCCTTTAAGGGAACTATAAGCGTACTAAAGCTTATAAGCTATAAGAAATAGCTATATATAATACCTAAAGGAATATTTAGGCCTCCTAATATAAAGCCTATACCTAACTCTTATAACTAGACTTAAGAATAAAGGGGAGTCTAAATACCTCTAGGAATAGAAGTTATATAATTAGAAGTTAATAATCTTATAAAATACTTTAAAATAATAAAACTCTAAGTAATTACTCTTATAGCTATAAATAACCTAAACGCTAGAGCCTAAGAACTTATCTAGCTACTAGAAGTATACTTAGTTATAGAAAGATAAATTAAGGTAGATAAGTATCTATAGACTCCTTAGGCTATAGTAAACTTATAGTTAGTAATACTTTTTATAATAGGGCTATAATTTTAAAAAAACCTTCTACTACTATTTTAGAATAATATAAGACCTTAATATTAGAATAACGTAGTAGGTATAAGTTTAGACTTTTACAGTTATATTAGGTATAGAAACCTAAATTACTATATTAATAACTATAAAGAAAGAAAAGCTTTAATACTTAATAGATAGATTTAGTTTAATCTAGAAACTAGAAGATACTAATAGAGTATAGAGCGAACTTACTAAGAGTTTATTAAATAGATTAAAGTAAGAGGTAACTAGAATAATATAATAATCTAGTATATCTAGTAAAGAATACAAGACCTAAAGTATAGAGAAATAGACCCTTAGGTAACGCTAAACCCTACAATATAATAGCTAGTATAGCCTTAGATAATAGTAGTAATAAACTTACTTAGGGGTATAATAAATAATTTAGAAGAAGATAGAATAGTAAGCGTAGAAGAATATAATAGATTCTAGATATAGTAACTAAAAATAAAAGAAGATCTAGTAGAAGAAAATATTACTAAAACTATATATATTACTATAGTAGAGTTTAGGACCTAAGGGCCCTTAGTACTTATTCTAGCTATACGAAATAATTACAAAAAAGAGGCTAAATTCCTTAAATCTAAGTAGACCTAATTTAATAATATAGAAATAGAAATAGATCTAGAATAACCTCTTAAAAAAATAGACAAACAAAAGAACTATATAAAAAAGCTTAGGTAGATTAATACCTTAGAACTAAATACTAAAGAAGTAATATAAAAAGTTATAGAAGCGCTAGTATCTTTACCTATATAAATACTCTTAGCTAATATACTAGACTTTCTTAAGAAGCTTACAAAGCTTACTTTTATAGTAAATAAGTTAGAGAAGTTTATAAATATAAGAGTAATAGTAAGTATAACTAAAGACTTAGAAGAGACGCTTTAGAGCTCTAAGAAACTACTAGTAGCTCTATCCTAGAATAGCCTACACCTATACGTAATAAATACTAATATTTCTAACTAAGTAATAGTAGAAGCTATAAATAGAAAAATTATTAAGTATAGAGCTTATAAACCTTTAGGCTCCTCTACTAAGGTACCTCCTATTATACCTATACGCCTTACTAGTTTTGTAGCTAATATAAATATAGTAAAAGAGTACCTAGAATATAACTAACCTAGTAAGATTAAAAGACTTAGAAAAAAATACCTAAAAGTAATAATCTAGGTCTATAGGACTAAACTACTAGCCTTACTTAACTTAGGAGTAGAACTTAATATAATCTACCTTAAAATAGCTCTAGCTACTAGCTTAAGTATAACTTCTATACCTAAGAAAATAGCTAGAGTATAGCTAGTTACTATAAATAAAGCAAAGGAGTCCTTTAAAGATGTAATAGGTCGTTACTAAGGTAGACTTCCTAGTACCTAAGGGTGTTAGTAGATTGTAAGTTAATAGTAAAAGCTAGGGTTATAATCTACAATAACTTATAAATAATAGAAGATGTTTTGTAACTATCTTGTATTAGCGTTCTATAGTCTAAGGATTAAATTACTAATACTATCCTAATAATACGCATCTTACTAACTATATACTCGTCTTAATCTATAATCTATAGTTACTAAGACTAGTAGATTATAGATTGTCTTAATCTATAATCTATTAATACTAAGAGTCTATAGATTATAGATTAGCCTAGGTGTCCTAGTTATGTGTAGTCTCCTAATTAAAGTTGTTACCCTACTTGTCCTATACTTTGTTAGCGCCTAGATTAGGACTAATTAGTTCTATCTCGATTTCTTCTATTACACCTATAACACTATCTCTTCTCTTAAGTAGGTCCTAGTTTACCCGTCCTAGAGCTAGAGTTATTAGTCTAGTTTCTTTATTAATATAGAGTTCTTTATCCTCTCTTATAACTATTTTATTTACACGTTGTTGCTACCTCTTTACTAATCGCGTATTATATAATAATGTTAAAATATTTCTTTACTCTTATTATACTTCTCTTAAGTTAAACCCTAAGTCTCTTCCTTATATTATTTCTATAAATAATAGTAGAGCTTATAAAGCGTATATTTATGCAAACATACGTAGCTCTTATAACGTATCTAGTATTTCTCTTTCTAAGTGTAAGTTTATTATACTTATTCTTGCGTCTAGGCTTAACAATAATAGGGAAAGCTGTTAACTAGACTTAAGAGAAATTACTATCTTAAATTATAGAGGCTAAAGCTAAGCGTAAGCGTATCTAGGAGCTTGCGTAGAGTAAGCTAGTAGAGAATTAAGCTCGTCTCTCTTATCTTTATAAGATAAAGGCCTTAAATAATAAGAAATTAGCTAAGTAGTTAGTAGCTCTAGAAGCTAAGCTAGACTTAGATAAGGTATTTAGTATTACTGTAGTAGGTCCTACGCTAGACGTCCCTATTGTCTCTCTATCTATTGTTAGTAATGTTAGTTCTCTTAGTTTACTACTAGGCGTTCTAGAGGGTTTTAACTTTAGAACTCCTCTAGTTTCTTAGGGTAATTAAGATTATCCTCTAGTTCCTATATTTCTTCCTATAGTTGTCCTTTTTTATCTATACCTATCTATTTTACTAGGTAGTAGTTTCTACTATTACGGAACTAGTACTATAAGATTTCTTTAACTTCTTATTCTTCTTGTTCTCTATACGTGTCTACTTCGTACACTAGTAGTTCTACTTCTTATAGTACTTGTTCTAGTAGGGCTACGTAGAATATTAGGTGTATCTTTATCTTGTTTAGTAGCTTTAGTTTGAATATAACTAGTATAATTTCTTTCTCTACTTTATATAGTCCTATCTTAACGTAGTCTAGTTTTAAGCTTAGGCGCTTACTCTTAATATTTTTTTGTACTAACTATACTTTTTCTCTCTCTCTAAATTAAGGTCCCTTTTTATACTTCTTATTATAGTATTTTATTATACAATTATATAGGAATTCTATATCTTATCTTAGTTAATTATATATATCCTTAAGTCTATTAGTAAAACTTTCTCCTCTTAGGGACTAAGATATCTAATTTCTTAGTATCTAGTATACGTTAGGCTCGAATCTATAGTTCGCGAAGAAAGGTAATACTCTTATTACTATATTCTTTGCGCTATTATATACTAACTATGCTATAAGTAGTAACTATACCTAATTATTCTAGTTATAGTTAAGGTAGCATCTTAGGTATTGTTCTACTATCTAATTTATTCGTTCTAACTATTTGTCTATTTATAGATAATATACTATAGACATTGTATATTTAATTCCTAATTGCGCTATTATTGTTTCCTATAGTTTTAATGTAAATTGTACGTCTCTATCTATAATAATCTTATCTAGTAGTCTATATTAACTAATTATAGTTCCTAGAACCTAGTATATAGTAACCTCTATCCTACTTTTTTCTTTATATAGTCTAAAGTATATATACTTTATAAGCTTATCTACTATTGTTAAGATTCTATTATACTTAACCCCTAATATTAGGTCTTTAGACTTTAGTAACTTCGTAATAAAGTCTATTGTAATAACTCCTTATAGTTGTTCTAGTACTTCTACTAGTTATAATATTCTATATAGTATATATCTATTGTATTTATTCCTTTAATATTCTATATAGTCTCGTAGTACCTCTATTACTAATTATCTTGCTTTTAGAATATAGTAATCTCGTAGTAGTCTATCTAATATTTTCTTAATACCTTAGTAACTATATACTAGTAATTTATAGAATTGTCGTATAAATTCTCTCTAGATCTTCTTTAGGATGTATATTCTTCTATAGGCTTGTACGAATCTTTCTTAGATTTCTAGTTTCTCTATTTCTTTAGATACTTCTTTTATTATTTTCTAAATCTATTTATCTAGCTCGCTACTCTTCCTTTTAAGTGTTGCAGCTATTTTATGTATATTTAGGACTAAGTGTCTTTCTTTGTTCTTAACTAGAACTATACTAGTAGCGCTTACTTCTTCTTATAAGTCTAGCCTTCTACTAAAGGCGTCTATAAACTAATTGTCTTTCCCTTTTGTATATATAATTTCTATATTAAATATTAATAAGTATTCCTACTATCTTATATAGTGTTATAATAATTCTTTATTTATTATAAATCCTATAAGATTCTTGTAGTCTATATAGACCTTTATCTAATGTTTTACTCCTTGTAGGTATACTCTCTATTACTTAAATACTTTATAGATTGCTAGTATTTCTTTATTGTAGATTAGGTAGTTAAGTTCTACTATCTTTATTTTCTTAGAGAAGTATTTAACTAAGTATTCTTTTTTAGTTTCTAGGTCTTCCTATATTAGTGCTATTCTGTAGACTAAGTTAGATGCGTCTATTTTTACTATTACTAGTAGGTCTAGGTTATATATTCTAATAACTAGGTTTTCTATAAACTTCTCCTTAATCTTCTTAAATGCCTTATTATATTCTTTTATCTATTTAAACGGCGTATCTTTTTTTATAAGTCTTGTTATTAGTTCTATATCTTTAGACTATCCTACTATTAACTTCCTACAAAAGTTAGCTAGCCTATAAAATTATTGTACCTCTTTTAGGTTTCTTAGTATTAGCTATTCGTTAATTAACTTAATCTTCTCTAGATTAATCTTAATCTTTCCTAGTTCTATAATAAACCCTAGGAAATCTATTTCCTTTGTATAGAACTCGCATTTTCTTATCTTAAAGAATATTTTAGCTTCTACTAGTTTTTCTAGTACTTTGTGTATATGTTGTATATATTCTTCCTCTATTTCTAAGAATATAAGGATGTTGTCTAAGTATACAAATGTAAATATATCTAAGTACTCTCTTAGTACTATATTAATCCTTTCTTAGAATACTGCTAGTACATTTATTAAGCTAAACAGTATAACTAAATATTTATATAATCTCTATTGTGTTCTAAATGCTATTTTCTATTTGTTGCCTTCTTTAATTCTAATTTAGTAATAGGCGTTCTAGATATCTAACTTTATAAAGATCGTTACTTTCTATAGTTTATCTTATATTACGTCTATCTTTAGTAAGAGGTATTAGTTCTTGTTTGTAACTACGTTAGTTTTTCTAAAGTCTACACAAGGTCTTTTATTACTTGTTCTTTTCTTATCTATAAAGATAAGTCTATAAGCTACTAAGGATTTAGATTCTCTTATCTATCCTTTTTTTATTGCGTTTTAAATAAATACTTGTTTAATCTTTAACTCTTTTTCTGTTTTTTAATAGACTAGGCTCTAACCTACGTCTTTTCTTTCTTCTATTTCTATCGCTAAGTCCTATAGTTAATATTCTAGAAGGTAATCTTTAGGTTCTATAAGCTATTCTTCCTATTTTTTATATTCTTCTAAGAATTCTCCCTTGTAGGTGTTCTTGTAGGCCTTTAACGTATCTATTCTATAATAGTTAATCTTCCCTATTCTCTAATTAATATGTAGGTTAGTTATCTATAACTATAGTATTCCTAGTATTATATCTTGTTTGTTATTAATTGTTGTTATGTCTATAACTATATTCTTAATTTCTAGTCTTTCTAACCTTAGTATTAAAGGTACTGTTTTAAACTATATTAGTTCTTAGAATAGTTTTCCTTTAATCGTACTTAGTTGTTAAGGGTATTTCTTTGTTGTATACTTTATTCCCTATATTTCTATAAACTTCTTTAATATAAAGTTTCTTGTAGCTCTACTATTAATTATTAATTGTACTTTCTTTCCTTAGTATATACTTGTTTTCGTAATATATAGGCCTCTTATACCTTCTAGCTTTTCTTACTTTAGTAACTTAGTAAATTGTCTATCTTTCTAAAGCTATAGGCCTACTTTAAGTTTATATTCTTTATATTTTAGATATTTATCGTATATATATTTGTACTATAGTCCTCCTTAGACGCATTTTTTAGATAGTTTTAGGCTAGGTCTTATTACTATATATCTATCTTCTAGGATTATTTCCTATCTTTAGATATCTTCTATTATAATTACTCTCGTATAGTTATAGCCTCTTCTTCTTATAGGCTATACGTTATTATTCGCTTTAGGTTTTCTGTGTATAATACAATTTCTATCTAGGTATAATATCTATAATACTTTAAAGTGTACTAGATATTTTAGATTTGTTATTTTATTATCTCCTTCCTAGTATTTGCTTTTACTAGGTATGTCTATTGTTAGGATATAGTATACTACTAGTACTCTTAGTATATAGGCTTCGTTAATCTATCGCGTCTTTCTTACAAGGTATTACTATTCTCTTTTTATAGGTATTCTTCTTACTATAACTATATATTACTTTATCTATTCTTAAAATAGTATAAACTTTATTTCTTTAGGATTACGTTCTTTCTAGTCTTTATACGCTTCCTCTATACTTATAACTAGTAAGTATTTCTAAATAAACTTCTATTCTTTATCTTATTCCTCTATATTACTCGTCGTGTAGCTGTTATAACTATATATTGTTAGCTAAGCGTACTCTATATCTCTTATACTAACTTATCTCTTACTTCCTTATAGTCTTTTAGAGGTAGTCGTAGTAGTCTCTTTATCTAGTACTAGTCCTTTGGCCTAGATTAATAGTACTAGGAGCTCTTCCCCTTCTAAGTCTTCTATTAGTAGGTCTATTACTTAGGCTATTTCTTCTAGCTAAGCTTTTGTTCTTTCTTTTATTACAGCTGCTCTCTATCTCTATTATAGGAAGTATCTTACTCCCTATTTACTAGAAAGATATATATAGTAGTTGTCTTTGTAACAAAAAGTCTAATAGAGTATTATATATTATATTTCTTTGCTCTTAGCTACTTTCTCCTAAGGTTTAGCCTATGCTTGTAGTACTTCTTTCTTCTTTTTAGTTGTTTTTAACTAAGTTTCTTTCTTTAGGTCCTTATTCTTATAGTCTTTTACAAAGTATCTAGGTTTCCTATATTTATAATATGCTATATCCTTTCTTTTCTTTAATTAGTAGTCTTTCGCGTAGTAGCCTAGTTTACTATAGTTAAAGTACGTAAAGTCTTTGTTTTTCTTTTTCTTTCTATCCTTGTTAGCGTTAAGGATTATAAGGTCTCCCTTATTATAGTTCTAGGTATAACCTCTATATTTATTTTTCTTCTATTCTTAAAGATTATTGTTAATTTATATTGCCTATTGCTTTAGAGCTTCTAGTATCTTTAGTTTCTCTATATATATTATCTCGTATTAGATCTTAGAGTTTAGTCCTTGCTTAAATCGTAATATTAAAGCTAACTTATTCTATTCTATATTCTATAATAGTTATTTAAATTATAATATATACTTAGGAACGCTCTAACTTTATATAAGCTTTTCTAGCTATTCTTTAGCTTGTTAGGTAACGTCCGTGTCTCTAAATACTACTCTTATTCGTTTAGTAAAGTACTCGTAACTTCTAAAAATAGCTCTAGTTTCGTCTTTCTAGGTTATTAGAGAGTATGTTGTATAATCTATCTAGTAAGGTTCGTACTATCTTATTACGTCTTCCTTAAGGTGCAACCTAATATATATTACCTTCTTTTCTTCTATGTTAAAGTATAGTGCTTGTACATCTATCTAGAGTTATACTAAGGTAATAAAAGGTCTTAGTTTCTCCCTTATTCTATTAAACTTCTTAAGGATAAGTATCTTAGGTAGTTTCTTTGTTACACTTATTACTAGACGTTGTATAATTAGTTCTATTTAATTCTAACCTTTAATAATAGCTTTAATCTATACTTTATTCTACTTTACGTAATCTTATAGTTCCTTGTTTTGTGTTTCTAAAGTATTAATTACTATTTTTATATCTTCTTTATCTAAGATTAGATTGTTAATTTAGTTCTTAATCGTTTCCTATATAGTACTATTAGACTTATAACTGCTCTTAGGGGCTTTGCTTATTTTAGTTAAACTTTCTACTATCGTGTTAGCTAGACTATACGTTACTTACGCTTCGCTTCTCGCAATAACTAAATTAGTAAGGTGTAATAGGTCGTTACTAGGGTAGACTTCCTAGTACCTAAAGGTGTTAGTAGATTGTAAGTTAATAGTAAAAGCTAAGGTTATAATCTATAATAACTTATAAACAATAGAAGATATTTTGCAACTATCTTGTATTAGCGTTCTATAGTCTAAGGATTAAATTGCTAATACTATCCTAATAATACGCATCTTACTAACTATATACTCGTCTTAATCTATAATCTATAGTTGCTAAAACTAGTAGATTATAAATCGTCTTAATCTATAATCTATTAATGCTAAGAGTCTATAGATTATAGATTAGCCTAGGTATCTTAGTTATGTATAGTCTCCTAATCAAGGTCGTTACCCTGCTCGTCCTATGCTTCGTCAGCGCCTAGATTAGGACTAATTAGTTCTATCTCGATTTCTTCTGTTACACCTGTAACAAAAGAGATTATATAGAGCGTACTAGTTATTATTAGAAGTATTAATGTTTAGTCTAACTTCTTTATTATAAGAGGTCTCTCTTACTTAATAATCTTTAGGAACCTATTTATAATAGATTGTTAATACTCTTTTAAATAAGAAGATAATAGCTAAATATACTATAAGGTTTAGTTAAAAAATTAAAATACTTCTATAAAGTTTATAGTAATATTTAATAGAATAAAAAGTATAAGATAGATAAATATAATAATAATAGAAAAACTAGTAAAGAACTTTACTACTAGGAGTAGAGTTCTACAAATAGATACCTAGAAAATAGAGAAATAAGAAAGAGATACCTAGAGAACTATTAGTAGTACCTAGTATCTATACTAGGAATTATAGAATAATCTATAAGTAGATCTAATAATAATAAAACAAGCTAGTATTTCCCTAGATAAAAGTATTCTAGAAATCCTAAAAGACCTCGTAAAGATATAGAAATAAGTAGAAAGAAGAAAATAGATACCTAAGAGCTTATTAAAGATAGAACTATAATTTAAGCTAAATACTATATATAAGTTAAAAGGTAAAAAAGTATAGCTAGTCTATAACTTCTTAGTATAGCCCTACTAGGTAGAGAGTTAATTAGACTAGAAAGTAAGAGTAGAACTTAGGTAGCTAGTAAATAATAACTAAAGCTAAAGATAATTCTAATAATATATTACTAATAAGACTACTTTCTTTTCTATAAGTACTTAGGTTATAGAAGAATAGCTAGTAAAAATAAAGATTGCTAACTAGCTATAGCTAAGAGAAAGAGAGATACTAATTAAAGTTTTTCTATATTAAGAAGCTACGTTAAGCTTTAACTTTATAGAATTAGGCTATATCTACTCTAACGTTATCTTACTAGTTTAAATCAATATAGTACTCTATAAGGCCTAGAAAGAGAATAGCTTCTCTATACTTTATAAACTAAAAGAAGTAGTTAATAAGATAATTTAAGAATAGTTAAACTAAAAAGTCTTTAAATTAAGTAAAAGCTTATATAGTAACCCCTAGTTCTTAGTAAAGAAAAAAGACTAAGGATACTAACTTATTAATAATACCTAGCGTACTAATAGTATAACTATTAGGGACGCTAACTTACTTCTAAACCTAGATAAATTCTTAGAGGAATTTGTAGGTTACTACGTTGTATCTCTAATAGACTTCTTCTCTAGATATAATTAAGTAGAGCTTTATTAGGACTCTAGACTACTTATAGTATTTTATACGCTAACTTATAGACTAGTATAGTAATATACTCTACTTATAGGTACTACAAACTCTATTGCTAAGTTTATATAAGTAGTAACTAAAATTCTATAAGAATTAATTCTAACTAGCTATATATTATATATAGATAATATTGTAGTAAAAGGCCTAAAAATAGACTATAACTTAGACTTACTAGAACCTAGGATCTAAAGGTTTATTAGTAAATATATTATTAATATAGATAAAGTTTTACGTAACCTTAAAAAGGCTAGTACTACTACTTTAGGTCTTAAATTAGATTAGTACTACAACTCTATAGAGATTGTAGGGTATATAGTAGATAAAGAGGGCTAGTACCTAGCTAATAAGAAGGTCTAAAAGATAATTAAATAGCTAGCCTATAGATCTCTAAAAGAAGTCTAAATATTTATTAGCTTTTACGTATACTATAGAATCTAGATTAAAGGTTTTACTAAGATAGCAATACTACTATTTAAGCTACTAAAGAAGAATAAAGAATTTAAATAGAGTTAAGAAGCTTATCTTACTATAGATAAATTAAAAACCTAACTAACTAGTATACTAGTATTAGTCTCTATAGACTATAGTAAGCCTATTAGACTAATTATTATATTAGTTAATAGAAGTAAAAAGGGTTAGAGCGTAGTACTCTAGTAAGAAAACCTAAAGGGCTATTAGAACGTAGTATACTATAAATTAAGAGTATTGTTACTTTTAGAGCGTAACTAGGATTCTAGGAAATATAAGTATAAAGCTATACTACTAGTACTTAAGAAATTCTACTTTTAAATCTATAGAGTTTATTTTATAGTAGAAATAGATACTTATATACTTATAGATTAACTTAATTAAAGTACTAGTGACCTCCTAAAAGCTCTATTTACAAGATAGCTCGCCTTTTTAAATATATAGGAATTTAATATAAAGTATATAGCTAGAAAAAAGAACGTAGTAGTAGATACTCTCTTAAGGTAACTAAAGCTACTAGGATAGTAGCTACTAAAAGAGCCTAAGGAAGACGTAAAAGAATTTATAAACTACTATCTAGGGTCTATAACCTTTATCTTACTATAGATAAGCTCTTAGGACCTAGAATTTATATACTTAAAGATAGAAATAGACCTAAGCGTACTAGATACTCTAGAAACGCCTTTTCTACGCAATATTATAAAATAGCTAGTAACGCTATAAACCCTAGCTAGAATAAGTAGAATAGATACCTAAAAGCTCTATAGAAATATATAAAAGTATAAGGTTATATAAAGACTCTTATAAGCTAAGAGCTCTAAATAGTACTTACTAAAAAGAGTAGTAAATAAGAAAGAAGAGTAGCTAGAGATTCTAAAAGTACTATATAATAAAAGTAGATACTAAGGCTAAGAAAAAATATAGTAAAAGATCTAGACACAATATTTCTAGCTAAATATATTTAAAGATGTAGAAACTTACGTAAAATTTTACTAAGA
Source organism: Ophiosphaerella korrae (assembly GCA_028456385.1). Taxonomy (NCBI): domain Eukaryota; kingdom Fungi; phylum Ascomycota; class Dothideomycetes; order Pleosporales; family Phaeosphaeriaceae; genus Ophiosphaerella; species Ophiosphaerella korrae. The sequence continues at coordinate 70,558 of JALNQF010000207.1, forward strand.
ATATTAATTTTATTTACCTTAGATAGTAGAAGAAGAGCTATACCTAAATTAGGGACCTAAGGTCCTATAAAGATAGATTACACTAGATATAGTTTATATACCTAATAGTAAAAAAAGTAAAATATATATAATTATATATTAAGACTTTATAAGCTTATACGTAGAGGCTAAAGCTCTTAGAGTTAATATATTAGAAGCTATTATAAAGTTCCTAAAACAAGATATATTCTTAAGATAGAGAGTACTATTTAAAATAATAGTAGATAGAGGACTAGAAAATAAAGAACTAGTTACTAACTTTACTTACTTATATAGTACCTAAAAGGTTATTAGAAGTACTTATTACTTTTAAAGCTAAGGAATAATTAAAAGAGGCTATAAAGAGTTAGTAGCTACCTTCTAAAAGATTAAAAGTAATTAAGTAGATAATCTACTCTACGCGCTATAGGTAGATAGGGTTATAGTAAAACGTAGTACTAGAGAGACACTAATATACCTTATATATAGCTAGGAATAAGTCTTACCTATTAAAC
>JALNQF010000208.1:0-70535 GCA_028456385.1 Ophiosphaerella korrae
GTAACCTTCTTCTAGTATTATTTCTTATCCTTAGATATCTTCTACTAGAATTACTCTTATATAGTTATAGCCTCTTTTTCTTATAAGCTATACTTTATTATTTACTTTAGGGTTTCTATATATTATACAATTCTTTTCTAGGTATAATATCTATAATACTTTAAAAAAGCTAGATGTTTTAGGTTTATTATTTTGTTATCTCCTTCCTAGTAACTATCTATTCTAGGTCTTGTATTTGTTAGGACGTAGTATACTATTAGTACTTGTAGTATATAAGCTTTGTTAATCTATTGCGTTTTTCTTACAAGGAACTACTATTCTCTTTATATAAGTATTCTTCTTACTATAACTATATATTACTTTATCTATTCTTAAAATAGTATAAACTTTATTTCTTTAGGATTACGTTCTTTCTAGTCTTTATACGCTTCCTCTATACTTATAACTAGTAAGTATTTCTAAACAAATTTCTATTCTTTGTTTTGTTCCTCTATATCTATTATTGTATAGCTATTATAGCTATATATATCTAGCTAGGCGTATTCTATACCTCTTATACTTTTCTATCTTTTACTTTCTTATAGTCTTTTAGAGGAAGCTGTAGTAGTCTCTTTATCTAGTACTAGTCCTTCGGCCTAGATTAATAGGGTCTAGAGCTCTTCCCTTTTTAAGTCTTCTATTAGTAGGTCTATTATATACGCTATTTCTTCTAGCTATACTTTTATCTTTTCTTTTATTACTACTACTCTATACTTTTGTAAGAACTATCTTACTCTTTATTTACTAGAAAGATATATATAGTAGTTATCTTTATAATAAAAAGTCTAATAGAGTATTATATATTGTATTTCTTTACTCTTTGCTACTTTTTCTTAAGGTTTAGCTTATACTTGTAGTATTTCTTTCTTTTTCTCTATTATCTTTAACTAAGTTTCTTTATCTTTTTTATAGTCTTTACTTTTGTAGTCTTTTATATAGTATTCTAGTTTCTTATATTTATAATATACTATATCTTTTTTCTTCTTTAATTAGTAGTCTTTTACGTAGTAGCCTTTCTTACTATAGTTAAAATACGTAAAGTCTTTGTTCTTTTTTCTCCTTCTATCTTTATTTGCGTTAAGGATTATAAGGTCTCTAGTGTCCTAGTTTCTAGTTTAGCTACTATACTTGTTCTTTTTTTATTCTTAAAGGTCGTTGTTAATTTAGATTACTTATTATTTTAGGGCTTCTAGTGTCCTAGGTTTCTCTATATATATTATTTTGTATTAAATTTTTATATTTAGTCCTTGTTTAAATTGTAATATAAGGGCTAATTTGTTCTATTCTATATTTTAGCTTAGTTATTTAAATTATAATATATATTCTAAGATACTCTTATTTTATGTAAGCCTTTTAAGTTTCTCTTTAGCTTGTTAGGTAATATCTATATCTCTAAATACTACTCTTATTTGTTTAGTAAAGTATTTATAGCTTCTAAAAATAGCTTTAGTTTTATCCTTTTAGGTTATTAGAGAATGCGTTGTATAATCTATCTAGTAGGGCTTATACTATCTTATTGCGTCTTCTTTAAGGTGTAGTCTAATATATATTACTTTCTTTTCTTCTATATTAAAGTGTAGTACTTATATATCTATCTAGAGTTGTACTAATACTATAAAGGGTCTTAATTTCTCTCTTGTTCTATTAAACTTTTTAAGAACAGGTATCTTAAGTAGTTTCTTTATTGTACTTATTTCTAGTTGTTAAGTAATTAGCTCTATCTAGTTCTAGCCTTTAATAATAGCTTTAATTTGTACTTTGTTCTATTTTAAGTAGTCTTGTAGTTCTTTATTCTATATTTCTAGTACTTCGATTACTATCTTTATATCTTCTTTATCGTTAATTAGTTTATTTATGTAGTCCTTAATTATTTCCTATATAGTGCTATTTAACTTATAACTACTCCTAGGGGCTTTACTTTTTAAGCTTTCTACTATCGTGTTAGCTAGACTATATACTACTTACGCTTCGCTTCTCGCAATAACTAAATTAGCAAGGTGTTACTAGCTTACTAGGGTTAACTTCCTAATAGCCTAGATAGGTGTTAGTAGATTATTAGGTAATAACAAAAGCTTGTATTATAATCTACAATAGGTTGTAAACAATAGAAGATGTTTTGCAACTATCTCTATATTGTCGCTTGTAGTTAATAATTAAATTGCTAATACTATCTTAATAAAACGCATCGCTACTAACTATATACTTGTCCTAATCTATTAATCTATTACTACTAAGAACAATAGATTACAGATTACCTTAATCTATAATCTATTAACGCTAAGAGTCTATAGATTATAGATTACTTTAGGTATCCTAATTATATGTAGTTTCCTAATTAAGTTCGTATTCTTTGTATTTATAAGAACTTAATCCTTTAGTCGTAGAGCTAATTAGTTCTATCTGTATTTCTCTTGTTACTGTCGTAACACTAGTCTTCTACTAAGAGTATCTATAAATTAATTATCTTTTCTTTTAGTATATATAACTTTAAAGTTAAATATTAATAAGAACTCTTACTATCTTATATAGCGTTATAATAAGTCTTTATTTATTATAAATCTTATAAGATTCTTATAATCTATATAGACTTTTATTTAGTATTTTACTCTTTATAGGTATACTCTCTATTATTTAAATACTTTATAGATTGCTAGTATCTCTTTATTATAAATTAAGTAATTAAGTTCTACTAGCTTTATCTTCTTAGAGAAGTATTTAACTAAGTATTCTTACTTTGTAATTTAGTCTTCTTGTATTAGTACTATTCTATAGACTAAGTTAGATATATCTATTTTTACTATTACTAGTAGATCCAGGTTATATATTCTAATAACTAGATTTTCTATAAACTGTTATTTAATCTAGTTAAATACTTTATTATATTCCTAAGTTTATTTAAATAGTATATTTTTCTATATAAGTATTATAAGTAGTTCTATTATTTTAGACTATCTTACTATTAGTTTTCTTTAAAAATTTACTAACCTATAGAATTATTGTACTTCCTATAGGTTCTTTAGTGTTAGCTATTCTTAGATTATTTTAATCTTATTTAGATTAATTTATGTTTTTCCTAGTTTAATAATAAATCTAAGGAAGTCTATTTCTTTTATATAGAATTTGTATTTTCTTATTTTAAATAATATCTTATTTTCTACTAGCTTTTCTAGTACTTTGTATATATATTATACGTATTCTTCTTCTATTTCTAAGAATATAAGGATATTATCTAGGTATATAAATATAAATACGTCTAAGAATTCTTTTAGGATTGTTTTAATTCTTTCTTAGAATACTACTAGTATATTTATTAATCTAAAGGGTATAACTATATATTTAAATAGCTTATATTATATTCTAAATGTTATTTTCTATTTATTACTTTTTTAATTCTAATCTAGTAATATATATTTTAGATATCTAGTTTAGTAAAGATTTAAGCCTTTTATAGCCTATATTATATCTTGTCTATATATAGTAAGAGGTATTAGTTCTTGTCTATTATTATATTAGTTTTTCTAAAGTCTATATAGAGTCTTTTATTATCTATCTCTTTTTTGTCTATAAATAGGAGTCTATATACTACTAATAATTAGGATTTATATATCTATCTTTTCTTTAGTACGTTTTAGATATACGCTCGTTTAATCTTTAATTCTTCTTTAGTTTTCTTATAGACTAGGCTCTAACCTACGTTTTTTCTTTCTTCTAAGTCTATTACTAAGTCCTATAGTTAATAGTCTAGAAGGTAGTTATTAGGTTCTATAAACTACTTCTTCTATTTCTTATATTCTTCTAGGAATTTTCCTTTATACGTGTTTATGTTAGATTTTAATATTTCTTTCTTAAAGTAGTTAATTTTTCTTATTCTCTAATTAATCCTTAGGTTAGTTATTTATAACTATAGTATTCCTAATATTATATCTTATTTATTATTAATTGTTGTTATATCTATAACTATGTTCTTAATTTCTAATCCTTCTATCTTTAGCGTAGATAGTGTTGTTTTAAACTAAATAAGTTCTTAAAATAGTTTTCCTTTAATTATACTTAGTTATTAAGGGTATTTCTTTGTTATATAAGTTATTATTTAATTTTCTATAAACTTCTTAGATATAAAGTTTCTTATAGCTCTACTATTAATTATTATTTATACTTTCTTTTATTAGTATATACTTATTTTTGTAATATATAGGCCTCCTATACTTTCTAGCTTTTTTTACTTAGGTTTTTCTTTAAATTATCTATCTTTCTAGAGCTATTGTCTTATTTTACGCTTATAGTTTTTGTATTTAAAATATTTATTATAAGTATATTTATACTATAGCTTTCTTTAGATATTTTCTTTAGATAGTTTAGGGCCTAGTCTAATTGCTATATATTCTTTATTAGGTATTCTAATTATTTCTTAACCTTAGATATTTTTTTTTATAATTACGTTTACGTAGTTATATCCTTTTCTTTATATAGGCTATACGTAATTATATACCTTAAGTTCTCTATATATATAGTAATTTGTATTTAGGTATAATATCTATAATATTTTAGTATATACTAGATATTCTAGATCTATTCTCTTGTTGTCCCCTACTTAGTATTTATCTATTCTAGGTCTTATAGTTATTAAGATATAGTATACTATTAGTACTTATAGTATATAAGCTTTATTAATCTATTACGTCTTTCTTATAACAAACTACTATTCTCTTTATATAGGTATTCTTCCTACTATAACTATATATTACTTTATTTATTATTAGAATATTATAAACATTTTTACTTTAGGATTACGTTCTTTCTAGTCTTTATACGCTTCCTCTATACTTATAACTAGTAAGTATTTCTAAATAAACTTTTATTCTTTATTTTATTCCTCTATATCTATTGTTATATAGCTATTATAGCAATATACCTTTAACTAGGTATACTTAGTACCTCTTATATTAATTTATTTCTTATCTCTTTATAGTCCTTTAGAGGAGACTATAGTAGTCTCTTTATCTAGTACTAGTCCTTTAGCCTAGATTAATAGTATCTAAGGTTCTTCTCCTTTTAAGTCTTCTATTAGTAGGTCTATTATATATACTATTTCTTCTAGCTATACTTTTATTCTTTCTTTTATTACTACTACACTATTTTTCTATAAGAACTATCTTACTCTCTATTTACTAGAAAGATATATATAGTAGTTATCCTTGTAATAAAAAGTCTAGTAGAGTATTATATACTATATTTCTTTACTCTTAGCTACTTTCTTTTAAGGTTTAGCCTATACTTTTAGTGCTTCTCTCTTACTCTTAGTTATCTTTAACTAGGCTTCTTTCTTTAGGTTCTTACTTTTATAATCTTTTATAAAGTGTCTTAGTTTCTTATATTTATAACTTACTATATTCTTTTTCTATTTTAATTAGTAGTCTTTTATATAGTAGACTTTCTTACTATAACTAAAGTATGTAAAGTCTTTATTTTTCTTAAATTTCTTATCCTTATTAGCGTTAAGGATTATAGGGTCTCTAGTATCTTAGTTTCTAGGTTGTCCTCTATACTTGTTTTTCTTCTATTCTTAAAGATTATTATCTATCTATATTACCTATTATTTTAAAGCTTTTAGTATCTTTAGTTTCTCTATATAAATTATCTTATATTAGATTTTTAAATTTAATCTTTGTTTAAATTGTAATATTAAAGATACGTTATTCTATTCTATATTCTATAATAGTTATTTAAACTATAATACGTATTTAAGAATACTTTTTTATTATATAAGCCTTTTAAGCATCTCTTTAGCTTATTAGGTAATATCTATATTACTAAATACTACTTTTATTTACTTAGTAAAGTATTTATAACTTCTAAAGATAGCTTTAGTTTTATCTTTCTATATTCCTAGCGCGTGTATTATATAATCTATCTAGTATAATTTAAACTATCTTATTATATCTTCTTTAAAGTATATTCTAGTATATATTACCTTTTTATCTTCTCTATTAAAGTATAGTACTTATATATTAATTTAAAGTTATACTACTACTATAAATAGTTATAGTTTTTCTCTTATCTTGTTAAACTTTTTAAGTATAGGTATTTTAGGTAGCTTCTTCGTTGCACTTATTTCTAGTCTTTAGGTAATTTATTCTATCTAGTTTTATCCTTCTATAATAGCTTTAATCTATACTTTAATCTATTTTGTATAGTCTTATAGTTCTTTATTCTACGTTTCTAAGGCGTTTATTACTAGTTTTATATCTTCTTTCTTAGAGATTAGGTTATTTAAGTAGACTTTAATTACTTTCTATACTATATTATCTAATTTATAAACACTTAGGGGTACTTTAACTCTTCTCTTAGTTAAGCTTTCTACTATTGTATTAGCTAGACTATACGCTACTTACGCTTTGCTTCTCCTAATATCTAAATTAGTAAGGTGTAATAGGGTTACCTGTCGTCGACTACAAGTAACTATTAGGGTATTAGTAGATAAGGAGTTAATAACAAAAACTTGTATTATAATTAGTAATAACTATAAACAATAGTTAATTTGTGTGTGTAATGTTAAGTATTAGCGTTCTAGGTTAGAGATTAGATTACTAATACTATCCTAATAATACGTATCTTTTGTTAACTATATACTAATACTTCTTAGTAACTTTGTAGCTTTGTAGGTGCTAAGCCTTATAAAGTCGCGAAGTCTATAGCTTTATAGCTTTGTAGGTACTAAGCTTTGTAAAGTTACGAAGTTATTACGTGTCTTAGTTGTAGTTAACTTCTTAATCGAGGTTATTACCCCGCTCGTCCTATACTTTATTAGCATTTAAGTTAGGACTAATTAGTTCTATCTCGATTTCTCTTATTACGTCTGTAATATTACTAATATTACAAACTTACTAATATTGTAAACTTACTAATATATATCGAATATTAGTAAGTTTATAACTTACTAACATTTAACTACCTTTTTACGTTTAGTTAGCGCTTAGTAAGCTACTAGGTATATATACCTAGTACTTACTTAGATAGCTATATCTACTATTTACTCTTTTTAGTTAATTAATAAAACTGCCTTATTAAGTTATCTTACGTAAAGTCTACCTTATACTAAGTCACTATAAGCGTTAAGTAGCTTATTTACTTATATACGTTAGTTATATTAAGCTAAGTTTAGTTAAGCTTTATTATTTTTACTAAAGTATATACTACTATAAAAGTAATACTCTAGATTTATAAGAAATAGAGTTATCTTAATAAATATATTAATAGTGTTATTTACTTAGAACTTAGCTATATTTAGCTAAGCTACCTAGTTATCTTACGCGTAGTTAATATATTACCTTAAGAAGATTTCTAAAGCTTAGTTTACTTACATAGTTTAGTTATTAGTTTCTAATTAGTAAGTAGTTAAGAGCTTTTATATATAGTACTAAAATTAGCTAATAAAAGTTATCTTTCTATTAGATATAATATTTATTAAGACTATATAAAGCTTAAAAATAGATATAAAATATTAGGTAGCTTCTTTAGGTTTTAAAGACTTATAAAAGAAGAAATAGTATCTTTTTATAAAGTAGTAGTAAATTACTAAGATATATTTATAAACTTAGCTACTATTTTTACGAGCTAGTAAAGCTTAAATATAGTCTACTAAGATATTAGTCTAGAGTCTATAAAGAATTAGTATAAGTTAGAAGTAATTAAGTTTACTATCTTATAAGCTCTTTATATAGTAGTAGATTAAGTATATATTATAAAATTACTTAATAGCTTAAAGTATCTTAAGCTTATATTAGTACTTATATATTAGATATAGTATACTATAAAGTCTTTTATAGCTTACTAACTAATACTTATAGTATAAATTAAAGATTTAGTAGTATAAATACGTTTTATTAACTTAAAAGTACTTTTCTTTTTCTAATCTAGTAAAGCTAATATTAGTATATAAGAAGTAGTATCCTACTTTATAGAAAGCTTTTAATAGTTTTTATTATTAACTATCTATAGTAGTAAATATAGCTTAGGCTACGTAGTCTTCTAAGTATACTATATCTAGTAATTTTTTTGTTAGGCGTAAGTTAATAATATATAGTAAGAGTTCTAAGTCTAGTTTTCTATTATAAAGTAGTAGAAAATCTTCTAGTAAGTTTACTAATTTAGGTTTTATTCTTATAATATAGTTAAAGTAAGTATATACTATAGTAGCTTATTTTAGTATAAATCTATCTAGCTTTTATAAGTCTATAAGGCTTAGAGTATAAATTACTATATTTAGTATAAGTTTTATACCTAAGGCTAAAACTTAAAGGCTTAAGATAATTTAGTTAGTTCTTAATATTTAAGGATTAGAATTATTTATAAAGTAATTCTATAGTTAGTAACTTAAGGCGTCTATATCTTTATTAATATTACTAGGTATATATTTAATATAGACGTTAAATTATAATAAAAATAATAACTAGTAAGCCTAGTAGGAATTAAGCTTTTTAGTTATTATAAAAGTTTTTAAATTATAGTAGTCTATTATAATATAGATTATATATAGACTACTTTTAAGCTCTAGTTTTTATTCTTTAAATATTTAGATTAAAGCTATAAGTTCTAGGTTATAGATATTATAATTATATTCTACTAAGGTATGTTTTTTTAAAAAGAAGCTAACTAGCTATTAGATTCTATCTTAGTTTAGTTAGCTTATTACTCTACCTAAAGCTTACTTTAAGGCGTTAGTTTAGATATAGATTAGTTTTAAAGAGTTAAAGTAAAGTAAGACTACTTTTAGCTAGAAAGTAGCTTTTAGTTTATTAAAAGTATTTATATATTCTTAAGTAATTATAAAAAGCTTATACTAAGTCTTTTAAAAAGGTAGCTTATCTCTTTTAGTAAGTTTAGTAATAACTTTAGACTTAATTAACTTAGTAAGTAGTAAAGTAAAGCTTAAGTAATCTTTAATAAAGTACTAGAAGAATCTAGTATAGCTTAAAAAGGATAAGACATCTTTAGTAGTTTTTAGTATTTCTTACTCTTAGATAGCTTTAACTTTAGAAAGATCTATTATAATTCTTTTATTAAAGATAATTATACTTAAAAACTAAACTAAAGTAATATAAAGACAAGATTTTTTATAGTTTATATAAAAGCTTTACATTTTTAGTTATAGAAGTACTTTATAAATATACTAGTTATAATCTATTTTATTATTAGAGTTATTAGATAAGTTATATAATTATATACGTAATTAGATACTTAATAGTATATATATAGAGAGGCGTAATAGATTCTAGGTATACCTAGAATCTATTAATTAGCCCGCCTAAGCTAGTATAGTAATCTAATTAGTTTAGCGTACAAGCGTAATAATTACTAAGCTACTACTTCTACTATAGCTAAAGAGACTATAGCCTTAACTTTTATAAATAAAGGAATTAAATAAAAGATCTTATATATAAAGAAAATTACTACGTTAGTATAACTAATATAATAAAGAAACTAGTACCTTAATAGAAGAAGTATTAAAGATCTAGCTTACTACTATCTTAAAAAACTTAGCTAAGACTACTATATTATAGATATATAGATAGAGTATAAGGATAGAGTTAGAGAAATATAGAGAATAATTAATCTACTTAGTTTATACCTAGTACTTTTAAGTTCTAAGTAACTAACTAAAAAAGGGCTTTTCTAAAAGCCTTAGTATTCTTCTCTAGTAAGGCCTTTATATAGCTTTTATAAAAAAGCCTTTTTATTAAACTACTATAACTTCTCTTAAATTTAATAAGAGTATACTAAGACGTTATCTATATATATAGTATAGAAGTTATTTAAATATTTTAGTAAAGCTAAGTTAATAGTATACTAGAAAGTAACTAGTACGTTAGTAAAGCTAAAGAGTACTACCTTATAAGTATATATATTAAAGTAAGTAATAAAAGTAGTTAGCTATTCTAAATTTAAAGTAATATATAAATAGTAAAAGTTATATATTACGTTAAATTTAGAAAAAATATTTACTTTAATAAAGTAGGCTAGTATTTCTATAAAGAATAAAATAAAGTACTAGTCTTTAATAGTAGAATTATTTAGCTTATAGTACTTTACGTAAACTTATAAGCTACTATCTAGTTAAGCTATAATTAGATAGCTATTCTTAGCTAAAGAGTTATATTTACTAATAAAGTCTTTAGCTTTTATTTTTTAAATATATTTCTAGATTACTTTATCTTATTTTCTAGTAAAAAAGTAAAGTTTAGTATCTTGGATTTTTACGCTAAGTATAAAAGTATATAAAAAGTCTAGAGTAAAAAGTTATTAGAGTACGCTTAGCGCTATTAATAAGCTCTACTAAGCTAAGTAACTAGTATTACTAGCTCTATTAGCTAGTATATTCCCTTATATATAACTTAATATAACCTTAAGTAAGTTCTAAGTAAGTATAAAGAACTTTAAGTAATAATAACTAGTATATATATTATATACTACTATAATAGCTTTTCTAGCTATTAGCTTCTTTTTATCTAGATTAGCTTAGTAGTATATTATCTTTATAAAGTAATTTCTAAGTTATATAGCTTATAAAGGAGATGTTCTTTAGTAGCTTTCTTATTAAAATAAAGTATTAGGTTTTAATATAGTTAAAGTAGTTCTATAAATAAGATATTCTTAAGCTTTACTATAAGTAGTAGTTTATAAAATTATATATAATTTACTTTTTTAGCTACTTTATAGTAGTATACTAGTAGTAGTATTTTATCTAAAGTAAGTAATATAGTTTATAAGTAAGTAGGTATTATAAGTAAGTAAGTACTTTACTAACTTTATATACCTATTTAAGCGTATAACTTAATAATATAGTAGAGTAGTATAGATATATTAATATATTAAATTAAGTAGTATCTACTATATTATTTATATATATATATAAGTTATACCTAGTCTCTCTATACTTTTTATAGCGCGTATAAGCCTAGTAACTTAGGCTTAATTACTTCCTATCTTAACGCTATTTACTAACTTAACACTATATAGCCTCTCTCTAAGTAAATATATCTTCTCCTTATCTCTTTATTAAAACTTCTTATATCTAAATCTACTTCTTCTTCTATAATCTATACTTACTAGCTACTTTATTAGCTTTCTTAAGACTAGAGATCTAATTATATATTAACTTAGCTAATAGTATTATTTTATAAGCTCCTTTTTTAAGTTAATTAATTACGTTAATAATTAGTACTAGTAATAAGCTCTTATACTAGTGTACGTACTTACGTATAAGTATTAACTAAGCTTTTAGCTTATATATATTACTTAGTATAAAAGGTACCTAGAGAAGCTTTAGTAGAGTAGCTAGAGTAAGCGTATAAAGCTAAATATTAAGTCTTAAGATAACTACTTCTAGCTAGAGTAGAATAAAGCTAGTAGCTTAAAAAGCTAAGTAAATATTTACTCTTATAAAAGCTTAGTTAAAGGCTACGTAGAAGGCTAATAGGAATTTAAGTTTAGTAATATAATTAATATAGTTCTAGATTAAGCTTCTAACTTAATAGCTATACGCCTTCTTTAATAGAGAGAAGTAGCTAATATTAAGATACTAAAGTAAGTAAGATAAGTAAGCTAGTATATAGAGCGTATAGATATTATTCTCTTTATAGATTTTATAGAACTTAAGAGTAGAGTAGCTTTTAATACTATTAAGTATAAGTAGCTAATATATACTAACTACTTAGTTCTTTATAGACTTATTAAAGTACCTAAACTAGTTAAGAGAAATCTTATCTATTATCTAGCTATTTTTAATAATTACAATAGCCTAGTTTTATAAGATATAGTCTTCCTTATACTAGGTAGTAAAGTAGTATTTACTAGTAAAAATAAAGAATAGTAAGACTATCTAGCTAGTAGCGTTAATTACCTAGATTAATATTACCTACTTATAATTACCTAGCTAAATAGCCTTTAGCTAGCCTCTCCTCTCTAACTTAGTAATAATAAGTTAAGTCTAGATCTTACTTATTATATATCTAGCCTTATTAAAGTTATAGATATCTTTATTAGCTAACTTATATATAGCTTTTATACGCTATACTAGCTTAAATGTTATAGGCGTAATAGAAGAAATCGAGATAGAACTAATTAGTCCTAGTCTAGGCGCTAACGAAGCATAGGACGAGCGGGGTAACGACCTTGATTAGGAAACTACGCATAATTGGGACACCTAGAGTAATCTGTAATCTGTAGACTCTTAGCAGTAGTAGATTACAGATTAAGCTAATCTATAATCTGTTGATCTTAGCAAACATAGATTATAGATTATAGTAAGTATATAGTTATTAGCAATGCGTATTATTAGGATAGCATCAGCAATTCAATCCTTTGACTACAGAACGCTAATACAAAACAGTTGCAAAACATCTTTTATTATTTATAGTTATTGTAGATCCCTATACAAACTTTTGTTATTACCTCGCAATCTACTAACTCTTCTAAGATAGGTACCTATAGTCGACGATAGGAGGCCTGTTATACCTTGCTAATTTAGTTATTACAAGAAGTAAAGCGTAAGTAGCGTACAGTCTAGCTAATACAATAGTAGAAAGTTTAACAAGTAAAGCCCCTAGGAGTAGTTATAAGTTAGATAGTACTATATAAGAAACAATTAAGGATCGCATAAATAAACTAATCGACGATAAAGAAGATATAAAGATAGTAATCAAAGTATTAGAAACGTAGAACAAAGAACTACAAGACTACTTAAAATAGAACAAAGTATAAATCAAAGCTATTATTAAAGGCTAGAACTAGATAGAGCTAATTACCTAACGACTAGAAATAAGTGTAACAAAGAAACTACCTAAGATACCTGTCCTTAAGAAGTTTAATAGGACAAGGGAAAAACTAAGACTCTTTATAGCCTTAGTATAACTCTAGATAGACGTACAAGTACTATACTTTAACATAGAAGAAAAGAAGGTAATATATATTAGAATATATCTTAAAGAAAATACGATAAGATAGTTTAAACCTTACTAGATAGATTATACAATACACGCTCTAATAACCTAAAAGGACGAAACAAGAGCTATCTTTAGAAGTTACAAATACTTTACTAAACGAATAAAAGCAGTATTTAGAGATATAGATATTACCTAATAAGTAGAAGAACGGCTAAAAAAGCTTACACAAAGCTAGAGTATTCTAGAGTACGTATTATAGTTTAAACAACTATCGCAAAACATAGAGTAGAATAAGTTAGCTTTAATGTTACGATTTAAATAAGGACTAAACTCAAAAATCTAATATAAAATAATTTATATAGAAAAACCCTAAACGCTAGAAGCCCTAAAATAATAGGTAATATAAATTAACGACAATCTTCGAGAATAGAAGAAGAACAAGTATAGAGGTTATACCTAGAATTAGGATAAGGGAGACCCTATAATCCTCAACGCTAACAAGGACAAGAAGAGGAAGAAGAACAAAGACTTTACGTGCTTTAACTATAGTAAGAAAAGCTACTACGCGAAAGACTACTAATTATAAAAGAAAAGGGATATAGTATACTATAAATATAGGAAACTAGGACACTTCGCAAAAGACTGTAGAAGTAAGAACCTAAGAAAAGATAAGGAAACTTAGTTAAAAACAACTAAGAACAAGAAAGAAGCACTAAAAGCACAAGCTAAACCTTAAGAGAAAGTAGTAGAGAGTAAAGAAGTATAATATATAATACTCTATTAGACCTTTTGTTATAACGACAACTACTACATATATCTTTCTAGTAAATAGGGAGTAGTATAGTTCCTATAGAAATAGAGATATAGAGTAGCTATAACAAAAGAAAGTAGAATAAAAGTATAGCTAGAAGAGACAGCCTATATAATAGACCTACTAATAGAAGACTTAGAAAGAGAAGAACCCTAGACCCTATCGATCTAGGCTAAAGGATAGGCACTAGATAAAGAGACTACTACGGCTTCTTCTAAAGAACTGCGAGAAAGCAAGAAACAAGTTAGTATAAGAGGTACAGAGTATGCCTAGCTAGATATATATAGCTACAATAGCTACATAATAATAGATATAGAAGAATAAAATAAAGAATAGAGATTCGTTTAAACATACTTAATAGTTATAAGTATAGAGAAAGTATATAAAGACTAGAAAGAACGCAATCCTAAAGAAATAAAGTTTACACTATTTTAAGAATAGATAAAGCAATATATAGTTGTAGTAGGAAGAATACTTATATAAAAAGAATAGTAGTACCTTGTAAGAAAAATATAATAGATTAATAAAGCCTACATACTAAAAGTACTAGTAGTATACTATATCCTAATAATAGACACACCTAGAAGAGATAAGTACTAGGAAGGGGATAACAAACTAACAGACCTAAAACATCTAGCACACTTTAAAGCATTATAGATATTATACCTAGACAAGAATTGTATTATATATAGAAACTCTAAAGCAAATAATAATATATAGCCTATATAGAGAAGAGGCTATAACTATATAAGAGTAATCCTAGTAGAAGATATCTAAGAATAGGAAATAATCCTAGAAGATAGATACGTAGTAGTAAGACCTAGTCTAAAACTATCTAAAAAATGCGTCTAAAGAGGACTATAGTACAAGTGTATATACAACAAATACCTAAAACACAAAGAATATAAGCTTAAAGTAGGCCTATAGCCTAAGAAAGATAGATAGTTCGCAAAAATACCTAAGCAAGAATAGCTAAAAGGCGTAGGAGGCCTATATATTACAAAAATAGGTACTTACTAAGAAAGAAAAGTACGATTAATAATTAATAGTAGAGCTACAAGAAACTTTATATTAAAGAAGTTTGTAGAAATACAAGGAATAAGGTATACAATAAAGAAATATCCTCGACAATTAAGTACGATTAAAGGAAAACTATTCTAAGAACCTATTAGATTTAAAACAGTTCCCTCTACGTTAAAACTAGAAGGAATAACAATTAAGAACATAGTTATAGATATAACGACAATTAATAACGAACAAGATATAATACTAGGAATACTATAGTTATAAATAACTAACCTATAGATTGATTAGAAAATAGGAAAAATTAACTACTATAGAATAGACACGTTAAAAGCTAATATAAGCACTTGTAAAGGAGAATTCCTTAAAGAATACAAGAAATAGGAAAAACAACTTATAGAACCTAAAGATTACCTTCTAGAATATTAACTATAGGACCTAGCGATAGAACTAGTAGAAGGCAAAGACGTAGGATAGAGCCTAGTCTACTAGAAAATAGAAGAAGAATCTAAAATTAAACAAACATTTATCTAGAACGCAATAAAAAAGGGATAGATAAGGGAATCTAAATCCTTAGTAGTACATAGACTTATATTCGTAGATAAAAAAGGAATAAGTGATAAGAGACCTTGCGTAGATTTTAGGAAAACTAACGCAATTATAAACAAGAACTAATATCTATTACTACAAATAGATAGAATACAAGATAGATTACGAAAAGCAAGAATCTTTACAAAACTAGATATTTAGAACGCGTACTACTAGATTAGAATTAAAAAAGGAGATAAATAGAAGATAGCGTTTAGAATATAGTACGGACTATATAAATATCTAGTTATACTATTTAGCTTAACAAACGCACTAGTAGTATTCTAAGAAAGGATTAATATAGTACTAAGAGAGTACTTAGACGTATTTATATTTATATACCTAGATAACATCCTTATATTTTTAGAAATAGAGGAAGAACACGTATAACACGTATATAAAGTACTAGAGAAACTAGTAGAAAATAAACTATTTCTAAAAATAAGAAAATGCGAATTTTACACAAAAGAAACAGACTTCCTTAGATTTATTATTAAACTAGGAAAAATCAAGATCGATCTAGAGAAGATTAGATTAATCAACGAATAGCTAATACTAAAAAACCTAAAAGAGGTACAATAATTTTATAGGTTAGCTAACTTTTATAGAAAGTTAATAATAGGATAGTCTAAAGATATAGAACTAATAACTAGACTTATAAAAAAAGATACGCTATTTAAGTAGATAAGAGAATACAATAAAGTATTTAAGAAAATTAAAAGAAAGTTTATAGAAAACCTAGTTATTAGAATATACAACCTAGACCTACTAGTAGTAGTAAAGACAGACGCGTCTAACTTAGTCTATAGAATAGCACTAATACAAGAAGACCTAGAAACTAATAAGGAGTATTTAGTTAAATACTTTTCTAAGAAAATAAAGCTAGTAGAGCTTAATTATCTAATCTACAACAAAGAGATACTAGCAATATACAAAGTATTTAAGTAATAGAGAGTATATTTACAAGGAGCAAAATATTAGATAAAGGTCTATATAGACTATAAGAACCTTATAGGATTTATAATAAATAAAGAACTATTATAACGCTATATAAGATAGTAGGAGTTTCTATTAATATTTAATATAGAAATAATATATATAAAAGAGAAAGACAACTAATTTGTAGACGCCTTTAGTAGAAGACTAGACTTATAAGAAGAAGTAAGCGCTACTAGTATAGTTCTAATTAAGAACAAAGAAGGATATTTAGTCCTAAATACACCTAAAATAGCCGTAACACTCGAAAGAACAAGTAGCGAGCTAGACAAATAGATTTAGAAAATAACGCAAGAAGCATCTAAAGAAATAGAAAAACTAGAAACTTAAGAAGGACTAGTATAAGCCTATAGAAGAACATATATTCTAGGAAAGATCTAAAGAGAATTTATACGATAGTTCTACGAATTACTAGTATATAGACACTAAGGTATTAATAAGACACTAGATAGACTCTTAAGGGACTACTATATCTTAAAGGTAAGACAACTAGTAATAGAAGTACTACGAGACTGTATAGAATACTACAGAAATAAATATAATAGACACGCACTATATAGAATACTACAACTAATAGAGATACTAGAATAACTATAGGGAATTATTACAATAGACTTTATTACGAAACTACCTAAGTCTAAAGACCTAATATTAGGAGTTAAGTATAATAGAATCCTAATAATAGTAGACAAACTTATAAAGTACTTATACTTTAGACTATACAAGAAGAAAAGTAGAATAGAAGTTGTAGTATACTAGGTTCTAGGAACTATAATTAGCTAACATAGACTACTAGACAAGATTATTATAGATAGAGACGTAAGATTTACATTAAAACTATAGAGAATAATAATAGCACAATTAGGAATTAAATATACAATGTTAATAGCATACTACCTATAGACAGACAGACAATTAGAACGTATAAATTAAATAGTAGAACAATACCTAAGATGCTACTTTAATTACAACTAGAACAACTAGGTACAACTATTACCTATAGCACAACTAGTATATAACAGCGCAAAGAACGTAGTAATAGGAGTAACGCCTTTCTTTGTAAACTATAGATTCGAGCCTAATATATACTAGACACTAAGAAACTAGATATCTTAGTCTCTAAGAGGAGAAAACTTCGCTAACAAACTTAAGAATATACAGGATTAACTAAGACAGGACGCAGAATTCCTGTATAATCGCATAGCTAAGCACTACAACAAGAAGTATAAAGAAGGACCCTAATTTAGAGAAGGAGAAAAAGTATAGTTAGTGTAGAAAAACATCAAGAGCAAGAGACTAAGCTTAAAACTAGACTACGTTAAGATAGGACTATACAAAATCGAGAAAGAAGTTACGCTAGTTATATTTAAACTAAAGCTACTAAACAAAATAAGGATACACCTAACCTTCTACGTAGTACTGCTCGAGATAGTACTACAAAATATAGAACTACTAGTGTACAAAGTAGATATATACAGAGAATAAGAAGAATAGGAAGTAAAAGAAATCCTAGTACACTAGTTCTGTAATAGTAGAAACTACTATCTAGTAAAATAGATAGGTATAGATAGAAAAAGACAACTATAGGAAGAAATATAGGAACTAGAAGACAATCTTAACTACTTTAAGAAATTAGAGGAGTTCTAAAATTAAAACCCTCTAGAACGCCTAGCAGCGAACTAAGAGAATTAATATTACTAACAATAGATAGAGAGACGATAGGGACGTCTAGCGTAGGACCTACTATAGCAACACCAAACGCCTTATCTAGATCTAGCTTAGCTTCTAGAGCTACTAACTACTCGGCTAATTTCTTATTATTTAAGGCCTTTATCTTACAAAGACAAGAGAGACAAGCCTAATTCTCTACTAGCTTACTCTGCGCAAGCTCCTAGATACGCTCGCGCTTAGCTTTAGCCTCTATAATTTAAGATAGTAATTTCTCTTAAGTCTAGTTAATAGCTTTCCCTATTATTGTTAAGCCTAGACGTAAGAATAAGTGTAATAAATATACACTTAGAAAGAAAAACACTAGATACGTTACAAGAACTACGCATGTTTGCGTAAATATATACCTCGTAAGCCTTACTATTATTTATAGAAATAATATAAAGAAGAGACTTAGGGTTTAACTTAGGAGAAGCATAACAAGAATAAAGAAATATTTTAACACTATTACGTAATACACAATTAGCAAGAAGATAGCAACGACGCGTAGATAAAACAGGTATTAGGGAGGATAAAGAACTCTATATTAATAAAGAAACTAGGTTAATAACCTTAGCTCTAGGATAGACAAACTAAGGTCTGCCTAGAGGGAGAGATAGTGTTATAGGCGTAACAGAAGAAATCGAGATAGAACTAATTAGTCTTAGTCTAGGCGCTAACAAAGCATAAGACGAGCGGGGTAACGACTTTAATTAGGAAACTACGCATAATTAGGACACCTAGAGTAATCTATAATCTATAGACTCTTAGTAGTAGTAGATTATAGATTAAGCTAATCTATAATCTATTAATCTTAGCAAATATAGATTATAGATTACAGTAAGTATATAGTTATTAGTAATATACATTATTAGGATAGTATTAGTAATTCAATCCTTTGACTATAGAACGCTAATACGAGATAGTTACAAAATATCTTTTATTGTTTATAGTTATTATAGATCCCTATACAAACTTTTGTTATTACCTCGCAATCTACTAACTCTTCTAAGATAGGTACCTGTAGTTAACGATAGGAGGCCTATTATATTAAACTAGTAACTTATAGTAGTTAGATCTTTATATAAAACTTACTACTTATTATATATATAATTAAAATATATTATAAGACTATCTATATACTTAATAAAGTTACGCGCTTAGTAGATACTAATAAAGCTACTTCTACACTAAGTAAGTAGTTTATTAGCTATCTTATATATAGAAGCTAGAGTTAAAGTAAAACTATAAGAATATAATTAACTTTTACCTCTTCTTCTAGCTAGCTAAGCTTCTTTAAGTTAAGCTAGTAATTATATTAAGTAGAGATACTATATTATATTAGTAATAAGAGAAATCGAGATAGAACTAATTAGTATAGACATACCTACTATTAAAACATAAGATAAGTAGAGTAATAACTTATAAGATAATAGACTTAGCTAATAAGATAATTACAATATAGACACGTAATAAATTTGTAAATTTACAATCTTAGTAAATACAAAGTTATAAAGTAAGACACGTAATAAATTTATAAATTTATAATCTTAGCAAATACGAAGTTACAAAGTTACTAAGAAAGTATTAAGTATATAGTAGTAGTAATATACATTATTAGGATAGTATTAGTAATCTAATCTCTAACCTAGAACGCTAATACTTAACATTGTACATATAAATTAATTATTGTTTATAGTTATTACTAATTATAATACAAGCTTTTCTTATTACCCTCTAATCCTCTAATACCTTTATAGTTACCTATAGTTAACACGAAGGAACCTATTATACCTTGCTAATTTAGATATTAAGAGAAGCAAAGCGTAAGTAGCGCATAGTCTAGCTAATATAATAGTAGAAAGTTTAACTAAGAAAGAAGTTAAAGTACCCCTAAGTAGTTATAAGTTAGATAATACTATATAGAAAGTAATTAAAGATTACTTAAACAATATAATCTCTAAAAAAGAAGATATAAAACTAGTAATTAACGCTTTAGAAACGTAGAATAAAGAACTACAAGACTACGTAAAGTAAAATAAAGCCTAAATTAAAGCTATTATAGAAGGACAAAACTAGATAGAATAAATTACTTAGAGACTAAAAATAAGTGCGATAAAGAAGCTACCTAAGATACTTATACATAAGAAATTTAATAGAATAAGGGAGAAACTAAGACCCTTTATAGTAGTAGTATAACTCTAGATTAATATATAAGTACTATACTTTAACTAAGAAGATAAAAAGGTAATATATATTAGAATATACTTTAAAGAAGATATAATAAGATAGTTTAAATCCTACAAGATAGATTATATAATACACGTACTAAGAATATAAAACGATAAAACTAGAGCTATCTTTAGAGGTTATAAATACATTACTAAACAAATAAAAGTAGCATTTAGTAATATAGATATTACCTAATAAGCTAAAGAGAAGCTTAAAAGGCTTATATAATATAAGAGTATTCTTAAATATATATTATAGTTTAGACAACTATTATAGATTATAGAATAGAACAAAGTATTACTAGTATTACAATTTAAATAAGGATTAAATTTAAAAGTTTAATACAAGATAATTTATATAGAAAAACTAAGAACACTAGAAGCTTTAAAATAAGAGGTAATATAAATAGACAATAACCTCTAAGAATAGAAGAAAAACAAATATAGAGGATAACCTAAAAACTAAGATATTAGAGACTTTATAATCCTTAATATAAACAAGGACAAGAAATTTAGGAAGAATAAAGATTTTATATACTTTAGCTATAGTAAGAAAGGCTAATATATAAAAGATTACTAGTTAAAATAGAAAAAGAATACAATATATTATAAATATAGGAAACTAGAACACTTTATAAAAGACTATAAAAGTAAGGACCTAAAGAAAGAAATATAGTTAAAAATAACTAAGAATAGAAAAGAAGTATTAAAGATATAGGCTAAACTATAAGAAAAAGTAGCTAGAAATAAAGAAATATAGTATATAATACTCTATTAGACCTTTTATTATAAAGATAACTACTATATATATCTTTCTAGTAAATAAAGAGTAAGATAGTTTCTATAAAAGAATAGAGTAGTAGTAATAAAAGAAAGAATAAAAGTATAGCTAGAAGAAATAGTATATATAATAAACTTACTAATAGAAGATTTAGAAGAAGAAGAGCCTTAGATACTATTAATCTAGGCTAAAGGACTAGTATAGGATAAAGAGACTACAATAGTCTCCTCTAAAGGATTATAAAGAGATAAGAAATAAACTAATATAAGAAGTACGAAGTACGCCTAGTTAAGAGTATATAGCTATAATAGCTATACAATAATAAATATAGAGGAATAAAATAAAAAATAGAAGTTTATTTAGAAATACTTACTAGTTATAAGTATAGAAGAAGTGTATAAAGACTAGAAAGAACGTAATCCTAAAGTAAAAAAGTTTATAATATTCTAATAATAGATTAAGTAATATATAGTTATAGTAAGTAGAATACCTATATAAAGGGAATAGTAGTTTCTTATAAGAAAAACGTAATAGATTAACAAAGCCTATACACTATAAGTACTAATAGTATACTACGTTTTAATAAATACAAGACCTAGAATAGATAGTTACTAGGTAGGGGACGATAAGAGAATAAATCTAGAACACCTAGTATATACTAAGATATTATAGATATTATACTTAAACACAAATTACTATATATATAAAGAACTTAAAGTTCGTAATTATGTATAGCTTATATAAAGAAAAGGACACGATTACGTAAATATAATTACAAGAAAAGATATCTAAGGTTAGAAAATAATTAGAATACCTAACAAAGAATATATTATAATTAGACTAGGCCCTAAACTATCTAAAGAATATATTTAAGGAAAGCTATAGTATAAATATACCTATAATAAATATCTAAAATATAAAAACTATAAACGTAAAATAAGATAATAGCTCTAGAAAGATAGATAATGTAAAGAAAGACCTAAGTAAGAAAAGCTAGAAAGTATAAGAAGCCTATATATTACAAAAATAAGTATATACTAAAGAAAGAAAGTATAAATAATAATTAATAGTAGAGCTATAAAGAACTTTATATCTAAGAAGTTTATAAAAAGTTAAGAAATAACTTATATAATAAAGAAATACTCTTAATAACTAAGTATAATTAAAGGAAAACTATTTTAAGAACTTATAAGGTTTAAAACAATACCCTCTATACTAAAGCTAGAAGGATCAGAAATTAAGAATATAGTTATAGATATACTAATAATTAATAATAAATAAAATATAATACTAGGAATACTATAGTTATAAATAACTAACCTAAGAATTAATTAGAGAACAAGGAGAATTAGCTACTCTAAGAAAGAAATATTAAAAGCTAATATAACTATATATAAAGGAAAATTCCTAAAAGAATACAAGAAATAAGAAAAACAACTTATAGAACTAGACAACTACCTTCTAGACTATTAACTATAGGATTTAGTAATAGACCTAGAAAAAAGAAAGAATATAGGATAGAGCTTAGTTTATTAAAAAACTAAAGAAAAATTAAAAATTAAACGCGTATTTATATAAAATGTAATAAAGAAAAGATAGATATAAGAATCTAAATCTTTAGTAGCTTATAGACTTATATTTATAGATAAAAAAGAGATAGATAATAAAAGACTTTGCGTAGATTTTAGAAAAACTAACGCAATAATAGATAAGAACTAATACCCCTTACTATATATAGATAAGATACAAGATAGGCTATAGAAAGCCTAAATCTTTACTAAACTAGATATCTAAAATACCTATTACTAGATTAGAATTAAAAAGGGCAACAAGTAGAAAATAGTATTTAGAATACAATATAAACTATTTAAATATATAGTTATACTCTTTAGAATAATAAATATACTAGTAGTATTTTAAGAAAGGATTAATATAGTTTTAAAAGAATATTTAGACGTATTTATATTTATATACTTAGATAATATCTTTATATTCTTAGAAATAGAGGAAGAATATATATAGTATATATACAAAGTACTAGAAAGATTAGTAGAAAGTAAAATATTTCTTAAAATAAGAAAACATAAATTGTATATAAAAGAAATAGACTTCCTTAGATTTATTATTAAACTAGGAAAAATACAAATTAATCTAAACAAGATTAAAATAATCTAAGAATAGCTAATACTAAAGAACCTACAAGAAGTATAATAATTCTATAGATTAGTAAACTTTTATAGAAAACTAATAGTAAGATAGTCTAAAATAATAGAACTACTTATAAAACTTATAAAGAAGGATATACTATTTAAAGAGACTTAGGAATACGATAAAGTATTTAATTAGATTAAATAACGTTTTATAGAAAACCTAGTTATTAGAATATATAACCTAGAACTATTAGTAATAGTAAAAATAGATATATCTAATTTAGTCTATAGAATAGCACTAATACAAGAAGACTAAACTATAAAACAAGAATATTTAGTTAAATACATCTTTAAGAAAATAAAGCTAGTAGAGCTTAACTACTTAATTTATAACATAGAGATATTAGTAATTTACAAAGTATTTAAATAATAGAGAGTATACTTATAAAGAGTAAAATACAAAATAAAAGTCTATAAAGACTATAAGAATATTATAGAATTTATAATAAATAAAGACTTATTATAACGCTATATAAGATATTAAGAGTTTTTATTAATATTTAACTTTAAAGTTATATATATAAAAGGGAAAGATAATTAATTTATAGATACTCTTAGTAGAAAACTAGACTTATAAGAAGAAGTAAATACTATAAGAATAGTTCTAATTAAGAATAGAGATAGATATTTAGTCCTAAATATACTAAAAATAGCTACAACACTTAAGAGAAAGAGTAGTAAGCTAGATAAATAGATTTAGAAAGAAACAAGAAAAGCCTCTAAAAAAATAGAAAAACTTAAGATCTAAGAAGGCCTTATATAAGCCTATAGAAGAACGTATATTCTAAGAAAAATATAAAGAGAATTTATATAATAGTTCTATAAACTACTAATATATAGATATTAAGGAATTAACAAAATACTAGATAGACTACTAAGAGATTATTATATTCTAAGAGTAAGACATCTAGTAATAGAAGTACTACAAGACTATATAGAATACTATAGAAATAAGTATAGTAGATACGTACTATATAGAATATTACAACTAATTAAAGTACTAGAAAAACCTTAGAAAGTTATTATAATAGATTTTATTACAAAACTACCTAAATTAAAGGACCTAATATTAGGAAGTAAGTATAATAGAATCTTAATAATAGTAGATAAACTTACAAAGTACTTATACTTTAGACTATATAAAGAAAAAAGTAAGATAGAGGATACTATATACTAGGTCCTAAGAACTATAATTAGCTAATATAAACTACTAGATAAAATTATTATAGATAGAGATATAAGATTTATATTAAAACTATAGGAACTAATAATAGTATAATTAGGAATTAAATATATAATGTTAATAGAATACTACTTATAAATAGATAGATAATTAGAACGTATAAATTAGATAGTAGAACAATACTTAAGATACTACCTTAATTACAATTAAAATAATTAGGTATAGTTACTACTTATAGTATAGTTAGTATACAATAGTACAAAGAACGTAGTAATAGAAATATTACTCTTCCTTATAAACTATAGATTTAACCCTAATATATACTAAATACTAAGAGTTAAAGTATCTTAGTCCCTAAGAGGAGAAAACCTTACTAATAGACTTAAGGATATACACGATTAATTAAGATAAGATGTAGAGTTTCTATAAGATTATATAACAAAATATTATAATAAAAAATATACAAAAGAACCCTAATTTAAAGAGAGGGAAAAAGTATAGTTACTATAAAAAAATATTAAAAGTAAATAATTAAGCTTAAAACTAGATTATATTAAGATAAGACTATACAAAGTAAAGGAAGAAGTTATACTAGTTATATTTAAAATAAGACTACTAAGTAAAATAAGGATACACCTAATATTTTATATAGTACTACTAGAAAAGGCACTATAAGACGTAGAACTACTAGTGTATAAAGTAGATATATATAAAGAATAAGAAGAATAGGAAGTTAAGGAAATCCTAGTATGCTAGCTCTATAACGGCAGGAATTACTATTTAGTAAAATAGATAGGAATAGACAAAAAAGGACAACTATAAGAAGAAATATAAGAACTAGAAGATAACCTTAATTACCCTAAGAAACTAAAGAAGTTCTAAAGTTAAAACCCTCTAAGCTGCCTTATAGTAAATTAAGAAAACCTATAATACTACTAATAGATAGAGAGGCGATAGGAGCGTTTAATATTATAGGAACTAGAGCAGCCTTTACTATATTATCTAAATCTAACTTAGCCTCTATTGTACAAGACTATTTAAACAACTTAGCGTTATTATAAGCCTTTAACCTACGTAAACGCTTAATATAGGAATAAAGCTCTACTAGCTTATAAAGAGTTAACTTATACTTAGCTTTAGCTATAGTAAGCTATAATAATAGTTTTTCTTAAGCTCTATTAATAGCTCTCCCTATATAACTTAGAAGATAGAGACTATATAGAAATTAAATACTTATACTCTAATAGGGAAACTTTAAAAGAAATATATTTATATTAAATATTAGTAAGAATATATTTATTATAATATTTACTATCTTTTAAGGATATAAGATATAAAAGACATAATAAAGTATAATAACAATAAGGAAATATTTTAACTCTATTATAAATAATACGAGCTACTAGAAGAAGTTTATTACGTTTAGAACGTAACAATAAAGAGAGTAACAAGGAACTAGAAATTAATAAAGAAACTAGATAGATAACCTTAGCTCTAGAATAGAGAAACAAAAACCTATCTAGAAGAGGGGATAGTGTTATAATAGTAATAAGAGAAATCAAGATAGAACTAATTAGCCTAGATATACTTACTTTTAAAATATAGGACGAGTAAGGTAATAACTTATAGAATAATAGACTTAGCTAGGAAGCTAATTATAATATAAACACGTAACAAATTTATAAATTTACAATCTTAGTAAATACAAAGTTATAAAGTAAAATACGTAATAAATTTGTAAATTTGTAATCTTAGTAAATACAAAGTTAGAAAGTTGCTAAGAAAGTATTAAGTATATAGTAGTAGTAATATATATTATTAGGATAGTATTAGTAATCTAATCTCTAACCTAGAACGCTAATACTTAACATTGTATATACAAATTAATTATTATTTATAGTTATTGCTAATTATAACACAAGCTTTTGTTATTACCTTCTAATCCTCTAATACCTTAATAGTTACTTGTAGTTAACACGAGGAGACCTATTATATACTAGCGCGTTAGTAATTAAGTGTAGTTCGAAATATATTAAAGGTATAGCTAGTAGTATTCTTAGTCTTTATCTAATTTAAGTTAAGAACTAAGATAGTAAGCTAAATACTTACTTCTTTTAAGAGTAATTAAAAGGTATTATATAGAGCTATTATATATTAGAGACAAGATAGGCGTATAAAGTTAGTAGAGTACCTACTTACTTATAATACCTACTTACTTATAAACTATATTACTATAAGTATATATTTATATTTTCTAGTAAAATCCTTAATTATATAATAACTAATAGTTTAAATATCTATTACTAAGTTCTATTAATACTTATTAAAGTACTTACTTAAAAGCTCTATAAAAGTAGATAATAGTTTAAGTACTAGCTTCTTTAATACTATAGTAAGAGTAATATCTAGGTATACTATAGTATACTACTAAGTGGATTTTATTAGTTATCTAGTAGTACTATTAGTAGTAAATATTAAAGAATAATAATATTCTATTAAAGTAGTTAAGTTTAATAGTATAGGCTTTATACTATAAAAATCCTAGAATAAAGTTAAATTAGTTTATATTTTTAATAATATAAGTAAAAGTTAATTTAATATATATACTTATAAGTAGAACTTAACTTAATATATAATAGACTTAGATAGAAAACTATTATATCTTTTATATAGAATAAGTTAAAGTAGCTAAATAGTTTATAACTTTATAGTCTTTTAAGTAAATTTTTAGTAAATAAAGTTTATATTAGCTTTATTATTATATAATAAAGGTTTATTAAATACTTAAGACGCTTATAAACTCTAGTATAAGTTAGGAGTAGAGCTAATATACTAAAGATTATAACATTATATAGTTATAATCTAAAGTAAGGCTAGTACGCTATATAGGTATATAAAAGGCTTAATACTTATAAAGAGAGTAAAGTAAGTACTATTCTCTTTTAGATACTAGTCGTACTATTAAATACTATCTATTATCTCTTTACTATCTCCTATAGCCTATAGTAAGTACTATTATTTTCTAGCTACCTCTTAATATAATAATACTTCTTTACTAATAGTCTAGAGATAATAATAATATACTCTTTATAATAAGCTACAATAATAGAAGAAAATATATAGTTAATAGTTAAACAAAACCCTATATAGAGCGTAAGTAGTGCGTAGCTAGGTTATATACTAAGTACGCTAGTAACAAATAAAGAACGTATTTATAAAGTAACTACTAAACGTAACGTAGTTTATAAGTAAGTAGCTAGCTCTACAAACTTTATATATCTATTTTATCTTAATATAGAATAGCTCTATATAACACTTCTTAATTACTCTTAAAAAAGTTAGATATTTAGCTTATAATCTCTTCTATTAAAGAAAAGTAGATTTTAAGTACTAGCCTTACTACTTTAACGTTCTAAGTAGCCTAAATAATAGTACGCTGCTAACGCACTAGTATACCTACTTAACGCGATTACTAGCTTAACTTAAGGAAGCTTAGCTAGCTAGAAGAAGAGGTAATAGTTAATTATATTCTTAATCTAGATTCTTGTAGTTTTACCTTATCTCTAGCTACTATACGTAAGATAGCTAATAAACTACTTACTTAGTATAGAGGTAAACCTACTAGTATCTACTAGGTACGTAACTTTATTAAGTATATAGATAGTTTTATAATATATTTTAATTACTTATATAATAGGTAGAAAGCCTTATATAAAGACCTAGCTACTATAAGTAGCTAGTTTAAGCTAGTATAGCGTATAAGAGCTATATATACCTACTCTAGCTACTCTAGCTACTTTAGCTCTACTAGAAGCTCTCTAGGTAGCTTATACGCTAAGTAACGTACGTAAGCGCATATACTAGTACAAGAGCTTATTACTAGTATTAATTATTAACGTAATTAATTAACTTAAAAAGGGAGCTTATATAATAATACTAGAAGCTAAGTTAATATATAATTAGATCTCTAGTCTTAAGAGAGCTAATAAGGTAGCTAGTAAGCGTAAATTATAAAAAAAGAAGTAGATTTAGAAGAAAGGAGTCTTAATAAAGGGATAGGAAGAGGATTTAATTACTTAACTAGAGGCTAATTACTAGATTAATTATAAATAGCGCAAGAGTAAGTAGTATTTAGGCTTAAGTTACTAGGCTTACGCACGCTATAAGAGGTATAGAGAGACTAAGTATAACTTACGTACGTATAAAAGTA
Organism: Ophiosphaerella korrae; assembly: GCA_028456385.1. Classification (NCBI taxonomy): domain Eukaryota; kingdom Fungi; phylum Ascomycota; class Dothideomycetes; order Pleosporales; family Phaeosphaeriaceae; genus Ophiosphaerella; species Ophiosphaerella korrae. The sequence continues at coordinate 28,721 of JALNQF010000208.1, forward strand.
ATATAGTAAGTACTACTTAATTTAATATATTAATATATATACTCTACTCTACTATATTATTAAGTTATATACTTAAAGAGGTGTATAAAGTTAGTAGAGCTAGCTACTTACTTATACTAGCTACTTACTTATAAACTATATTAATAAATTAGCTTATCTACGTATACTCTACGCTTTAGAAGACAAGATTATATATCTAGAACAAGAACAAACTACTCTTTACGCTATAACTCCTAAAAATAACTCTAAGGTTACTATTATTACTTCTTAAAAGCGCAACGTAGACTCTCTAGTTAATAATACGCGCGTAAAGCGTATACTTTACCTTAAAAAGATTGTAGTATATAAAGGTAAATCTCTAAAGAAATACTAGGAGTACTATTACTTATATAAAATAGTATTTTACTTTATACTTTAAAACTTTAAAGTAAAAAAAGATAAAGTCCTTTAAGCTATATAATACCTTAAGAGAGACCTACGTAAATAATAGTATACGTATATTAAGCGTAATCTAAATATAAATAAACTTTTTACTTAGAAGTACTTTAAAAAGTACTTACTAAACCAACTCTCTAACCCTATTAACTATAGCCTAGAGGTAGTAATAGCGTACACTATAGTTACTTAACGTAAAGAACAAAGTATATAATCTTTTACTAGATATCTAGATATCCTTAAAGACTAGCTTCTTTAGTATATAGAGAAATAAAGGATTTAGTACTTCTTTTTAAAACTATAGCCTAAACTATAAAGAGTAATTACTAACTCTTATTAGGTCTTAGTAATAAAAGAAGACTTTATTACTTTAGGCTTAATACTTAAGTATAACTTACGTAATATAATAAAATTACAAGAGCTCTATATAAATAGTATAAGTAAAGAAAACTTTAAAAAGGAATAAATAAAAAGGGATATAAAAAACCTCTAAAATAAGTTAGTAGATAAGTCTACTATTAAATACTTTAAGTACTATAAAAAAGAATACTATACTAGTAAGTACTATAGTAGTAACTCTACCTATATTTTAGTCTATATAAACTAAATAAGAAAAGGCCTAGCTTTATTATTAGCTCTAGGATAGTAAGGCGTAAATTAATTAATATCTTACTAGGTATATAGCGTATATATAGTGTAGCTTTAAGCTTAGAGCTAGAAATAAAGCTTTAGGTTATTCTAGACCTTTAAGTAGATATTAGTCTTATTAGTTAGTAAACTATAGTAGAAATAAGACTAAAACTAATCTAAGATACTAAGCTCTCTAGACTAAGCTAGATAGAGGTATAAAGGTAGAATACTTATACTACTTATAAGCTTTAGGTATACCTTACTAATAATAATAAGGTAATACATAGGTCTAAGATTATAGTATATAGAGTAGATAAAGAGAAAGTAGTACTCTTTCTTAGAAATCCTTTTTTTAAATAAAAAGAGATACAACTTAACTATAGATTATAAATATAGTGTTAAGGATATATATTTATTACTTAAGTATAGTTATATATAACTAAAGAATTTATAAAAGACCTAGAGGAAATATAAGTAAAACTATACCTACTAAGAGTACTTAAAACTAATATAATTAACTTATAATATAATAAGTGTATCTATACTATACTTATAGCGTATAAGGTATATATTCTAGACGCTTTATTAGAATACTATAACGTATTTAATAATGTTACTATATAGATACTACTCTACTTAAAGAACTCTAACTACGTAATCCTATTAATAGAGAGAAAAGAACCTCTCTATAGGCTACTCTATAATCTCTCTATATATAAGCTTAAAGTACTCTACGCGTATATAGAGGATATACTTTATAAGAGCTAGATATATTATAGTAATAGTCTAGTAAGAGTACTTAGCCTTTTTATTCTAAAGAAAGATAGAGATATACGCTTCTATATTAACTACTATAGCCTAAACTTAGTTATAGTAAAAGATTAGTGCCTACTCCTACTAATTAAGGAGATACTAGACTACTTATTAGGCGTATAATACTATACTACCTTAGATCTTAAGAATACCTACTATAGGATTAGAATTAAATTAGGAGATAAGTAGAAAACTACTTTCTATACTTACTATAAGTATTTTAAATACCTAGTAATACCTTTTAAGCTAACTAACGCCCCTACTAGTTTTTAAGCGTATATTAACAAGGCGCTTAGTAGACTCCTAGATTATATCTATATAGTATACCTTAATAATATACTTATATATACTTATAGTAATAACGTTATACTATACTAGCGCGCTATCTACTCTATACTAGTAGTACTAAGAAGAGTAGAACTCTTTATAAACCTAAAGAAATATACTTTTATATCTAATAAAGTATATTTTCTAGGCTTTATTATTATAAGGCGTAGTATACGTGCTAAACTTAAGCGTATTAAGACTATTATATAATAGCTAGAGCCTATAAGTATTAAGAAACTATAGTTATTCCTAAGTTTTATAAACTTCTACTAAAGATTTATTAAGAGATATACTTATAAAATAGCTCTCTTTATAAACTTATTAAAAAGGAAGTAAGAATTCTATTAGCTTAGTATAGTAAAAAAAGCTTTTAAATAACTTAAAGTATACTTTATAAGTATACTTATCTTATACTACTATAACCTAGCGCTACCTATTTACTTAGAGATAGATACGTTAACTTTTATAATCTCTAGGATCTTATCCTAGCTCTACCTAGATAAGAAATAGTATCTAGTTACTTTTACTTCTAGAAAACTACAAGAAGTAGAATTAAACTATAAAATATATAATACTAAACTTCTTACTATTATTTATAGTTTTAAATAGTAGAGATACTACTTTAAAAGTATATAGTATATAATTTAAGTACTTATAGATTATAATAACTTACGCTTAATACGCACTATATATAAGCTAAACCTATACTAAGTACGCTAAGCTATATACTTAGGAACTTTTAATTTTAAGGTAAAATACTAGGCTAGTAAGCTAAATCCTATAGATAGCCTCTTAAGGAGATATAACTATAAGTAAAAGAACTTACTACTAGTAGGCTTATTACCTACCCTCTAGGAGAAATTATAACTAGTAAGCTTAGTAGCTAGAGTAAAGATAACTAGTAGAGTAAGAAGATTTATAACTAAGCTAAGCTTAGAAAGTATATATAAGACGCGTAGTACTAGAGACTATAGTACTAAAAGGACTTCTACTACTACTACTATAGAATATATACTATACGTACTATACTTAATAGCTAGAGAGTTAGTTAGTAGTAAACCTATATTAGTAGAGTCTAAAGCCTTTCTAATAACCTTATATAGACTATAGTAAAGGAACGCCTTTATATAAGTATAAGTAGAGAGTTTAATAAAAGTTAAAAGTACCTAATATAGTAGTAGAGCGTAAGTATAGCGCTTAGATAATAAGGAAGTCTTAAGATATAAAGGTAAAGTATATATTCTAGAGGAACCTACTATTAGGTAAGAAATTCTACTCTAGTATTATAACTTATATATAGCTAGCTACTTTAGCGTATATAGAATACTTAAGCTAATTATAAGATACTATTACTAGCTATTAATAGAGTAAGATATTTAGGAATATATAAAGACCTACGCAATATACTAATAAAGTAAAGCGCTAAAGTATAAGTAATATAAAGAATTATTTCCCCTACTAATTCTAAGTAATATCTTTAAAGAAGTCTCTCTAGACTTTACTATAAGCCTCTTACTTTTAAAGGATAGCTTAGAGTATATTTATAATACGATACTAGTAATAGTAAACTACTTATCTAAGATAGCTATCTATATCTTAGTACTTAAAAAGTAGTACGCGTAATAGTTTATAGAAGTATACTTTAATAATATTATCTTAAACTATAGGATATAGAAAGGTATTATAGTAGACTAAGAGTTAATCTTTGCTTTAAAATTTTAGGTAGAAATATACTACTAACTATAGGTAAAGCGTAGGCTAAGTATAGCTTTCTACTTATAGACTAATAAGTAAACTAAATAATAAAATTAGACTCTAGAATAGTATTTAAGAATCTTTATAATAGAGAATTAAGATAATTAGGTTACTTTACTAAAAATAGTACAATTTATATATAATAACTTAATTTATAAAAGAATAAAGACAACGCCCTTTTATACTATACTAGGTAAATACCTAATCTTTATATACTTACCTAAAGATAGTAAGCTAGAAGAAAAGGTACTAGACGCTATTTAAAAAGTAAAGCGTATAAATAGCGTATAAGTAATACGTATAGAGTCTCTATAAAAAGTATAAGTATATTAAGTATAGTACTATAATAATAAATACAAACTAGAAGTCTTTAGAAAAAAAGAGATAGTCTTACTAAGTATAAAGAACTTAAGCTTTACTTACTAACTATATAAGAAGCTATTAGATAAGTTTATTAGACAATTTTAAGTATAAGACGTAGTAAGAATATAGGTATACTACTTACTACTACTACTTTACTATTGTATTTACAATATATTTTATATTTCTTTCTTTAAGAGATAGAAATCTTAATTAAGTATAGAAAATAATACTTAGCTACCTAAAGTAATAAAAGAAGGAGAAGAAGTATAAGAAGTTAAAAGAATCCTAAAGAAATATAAAAAAAAAGGATAACTAGAGTATCTCCTTAGATAGAAAAGATATAATAAATCCTAAGATATATAAACTCTTGCTATAGATTTTAAAGATATAAATAAACTACTTAAAGATTTTAATTAAGCTTAAAGCACTTTATAATTAAAATATATATAGAAAATATAATTTACGTACTTAAAACGCACTTATAGAGTAAAAAGTATAATTTAACTTTTAGCTTTATAGCTAGGTATCTAAATATATAAAAAATAAATAATTATACTATAAACTATTTCTTCTCTACTTATTAGATAAGCCTAAACTACTTTCTACTTACGTCTTACTTACTCTTAAAAAGTAAAACGTCTAAATCCTCTACTTCTTCTTCTTCTTTTTCTTCTTCTTCTACTTCTTTTTCTTTACCCCTATTCTCTTCCTCTTCTTTTTTCTTACTACTATCCTTATTATTATCTTCTTTATTACTAACTTATTCTATAGAAAAGTAACTATAATAAGCTTAAAAATTAGTTAGTATATGCTATATAAGTGTAGTATAGGCAAATATATAATATATTAAAGGTAGCCTAAAATCTCTATTAATACTCTAACTAAACCCTACTACTAAGCTATAAGGCTACACTATTTAGTTAAAATAAGCCCTAAAAACTAAGGTGTAGTTAAGAGTATTTAAGTAAGTACTCCTAAGAGAGTACTACTATAAGTAGTAAGGCGCCTATAGTTTAATAGCTTTAAGTTAAAGGTACGCTAGGTATAAGTAAGCTTAACGCTAGTATAGCGTACCTCTAAGTTAGTCTTAGGAGTAGTAGTATTAGATATAGTAGTATTATACGTATTACAAAGCTTATAAAGATAGTTAATATACTTATTAAGTATAGAGAGTACTTATTTATATTAGTTAAAGCGCACACAAAGAGTACGTCTCTAAAATAGTTACTAAGGCGTAGCTACTATAATTACTAATAGAATAATACTAGTAATAACGTTCTTTTAGCTTGTTATATATCTCCTCCTAGTTAATAATACTTTAATCGTAGTGTAAGTAAGTAGTATATAAAGCGTTATAATTAGCGTACTTAGTATTTACGCTCTACTTAAAAGGTAGAGCTTAATAGATATTACTCTTTTTAATAAATTTTAGGCGAAGATAGTAAACTATAGTAATAATTACTAAATATATACTATATATACGTTAAGTGTACACTATAGTAAATAAAAGGATAAGTAAAATAACTACAAAATAATTTTTTTTTTTATATAAGGTCTACTAAATGTAAACGTAATTACGTAAGTAATAATCTTTTACTTATTATTAAAATATAAATAGAATATTGTATACAAGCATAATAATAATAATACGCCTAATACGTAGGTATAGCGCGTAAGGTACGTAAATACTCTTTTCTTTGTTTTCCTAAAAGTTTAGCGTTTTTATTAAGGTTGTACTTTAAGGAGCTAGTAAAGATACTAGCTAGAGGAGGAAGCTTTATAATAAGAGTTTATTAAATACTTAAGACGCTTATAAACTCTAGTATAAGTTAGAAGTAAAGCTAATATACTAAAGATTATAATATTATATAGTTATAATCTAAAGTAGAGCTAGTACGCTATATAGGCGTATAAAAAGCTTAATACTTATAAAGAAAGTAAAGTAAGTATTATTCTCTCTTAGATACTAGTAGTACTATTAAATACTCTCTATTATCTCTTTACTATCTCCTATAGCCTATAGTAAGTACTATTATCTTCTAGCTACCTTTTAATATATTAGCTAGAATTCTAGCTATATAAAGTACTATAAAGTCTTTACTTAAGAAGCTAGTAAATAAGAATTTGTTTAGCTTAGCTCTTATTAGATTAGTTAGTAGTTTTTTATACAAAACTATATATATTCTATAAGTTAGTATATAAGATATAGCTATACTAAAAGTTATACTTTAGTAGTAAATTACGCTCTTTTAGTCTATATAATCTCTAAGTTAAAGCTTTAAGCTTAAAGAATATTATATTCTAAATCCTAATCTAAGTTAAGCTCTAGTTCTAGCTTTATATCTTGTTAAGAGTTATATTTAAAAAATTAGTTCTCTATTTCTATAGTAAATTTAAAGTCTATTACTATATAAGTAGCTATATAGTAGTTTATAGTATTAGTAAGTATTTTAGATTTAGTAGCTTTTATTTATTTATAAGTTATATAGTCTAGCTTCTTAATACTTATCTTTTTATAGCTTTAGTATAAGATTACTTTAAAGTTCTTAGTTTTAATTAGAGTAGCCTTTTTACTAGTTAGGTATATTCTTCTAAATATACTTTCTAGTTATAGTTAATAGTGTTTTAGTTTTTATAAAGTTATAGCTAGTTCTTCTTTAAAGTTTTATATCTACACTCTTAGTTTAGCTGTTATAAGTACTATAGTATAGAGCTAGATTTACTTAAGGCTTATATCTAAGTTATAATAATTTACTTTATTTTCTAGTATTAAGATTATTTTTTAAAAATTAGTATATCTATTAAAAATATTAGAGGTAGTACTAGTAGCTTCTTTAAGCTAAAGTTATAGCTTTTTTTAAAAGTAGATATTATATAGCTATAGGTTCTATTATAGTTTAAAGCTAATATTATTAAATTTAGAGAGGAATTTAGCTTATACTTACTAGGTAGTTTTATAAATTAGTTAATCTAGCTTAAATTTAGCTATTTCTAAGATTTTATAATATACTTCTTTTAATCCTTTTATATTAATATTACTAAATTAGTAGAAAAGTATAAAGAAATATATAAATTCTATATAATATAAGTAGGTAATACTATTTAAAATAGTAAAGTATAAGTAAGCTAATTTTATATTATAGCGTATAATAATATTTATATAAGTTTATATACTAATATATTTTTTTTACTAGTAGTAAAGTAATTATATATAGACTAGAAAAAATATTTAAGATTTATATAGTAGTTTATAATAAAAAATTATATAAGTTTTATAAAGTAGTTTTCTTATTCTATATACTAGTAAAAATTAAATATTAGCTCTTAGATACTAGTTATAAAAAGAGTTAAAGTAAACTCTTTTTTTTTAAAGATATAGTAGCTTACTACTTATACTTAAAGTTTAAATTCTTTTTTAAAAAAGCTAGGTTACTAGCGTTATAGTAAGATCTTAGTATAAAGTAGTTATATATTTTTTTATACTAGTATATTAAAGTTAAAGGTTTTTAGCGTAGTTTATTTAGCTATTAGGTTTTCTTAGTAGATTACTACTATACGTAAGTAGTTATATTTTTATTATATTTTAAAGAAGTTATAGTAAGTTAATAAAAAGGCTTTTTTATAATAGCTATATAAGAGCCTTATTAGAGAGGGATACTAAGGCTTTTAGAAAAGCCCTTTTTTAGTTAGTTACTTATAACTTAAAAGTACTAAGTATAAACTTAGTAAGTAAAAAGTTATTAAATTAATATTCTTTTCTCTTCTACTTCTAGTAGTAGAGCTTATCTTATATATCTACGCTACAGCCTACTTAGCTAAATCTCTTAAGTTAGCTCTAGCTTAAATTCTTTTATTATCCTTTATTAAGTTATAGTTATTATATAACGTTGTTTCTCTCTTTTTATATACTTTCTCCTTATAGCTACTTACTTCTTAGATTACTATAACACTAGTTACTAGTATATTAACTCTCTTTATAAGAAGCTACTAGCGTACTAGATTACTCTAGTGTAGCTAAGTTAGAGTATTGTTGTTAGTTTAGCGCGTTAATTTTAAGTTTAGGCTAGTAGGGCTTAGCGCGCGTATACTCTATAATTACTATCTTAATCGCAATTAGCTCTTAACGTTAGAGCTACTAGTATTAAGGCTAGTAGTACTATAGCGCTTAACGCGCTACCTCTAGTATCTAATTAATATACTACTACTAGCTTTAATATTATAGTGCGTAGGCTTTAAGTAAGTATATAGGCTTTAAGCAAAGCTAAAAGAAGTTTTAGTAAGCTCTAAGTTATAAATTTTATCTAATATACTCTTTTAGCTTAAGACTTTACTTTTAAGCTAGACCTAGATATATATTATTAAGTTAATTTAGGATTTTATTAAGAAGAGCCTTATACTCTACCTAGTATACTTTTATCTATACTAGTCTAAGTTAAGTAAAGAAGTTTTTCTATTTATTTACTAGTAAGACCTTTATAAAGCTATCTATAGTTATCTTAGTAGATAGAGTATATTTAACTTAAATTTAACTAGCTAATATCTTTTAACGTAGCTAGTAGTTATAGATATTAACGTACTATAGCTTAGTTTAGAGTTTAGCTAATTCTTTAGTAATAAGTTAAAATATTTACGTATTGTTACATTTAATTATAATTTAGCAAGTTAGTAACTTAATTTAGAGCTTATTAAGTAATCTTAATATAAATATTACTTCTTTAGCTACTTAAGATAAAGCTAGAAGCTTAGCTTTAGTAGTTAATATTATAATAGTATCTTACTTATTTACTTTCTACGCAATAAGCCTATTAAAGAGTTTAATTATATATCTTTAAAAGTTCTTTCTATCTACTATATTATTAGTAAAAGATGCGTTACTAGCTATTTAGAGTAAGTCTCTTCCTCTATATTATAATACTCTCTACTTTATAGCTAATAGGTATATAAGTACGTAGTCTATAGCGTCTTAGTATACTACGCTTAGATTAGAGAGGAATTATACTAATTGTAATATTATAAAGGCTATATTAGAGTAAGTAGTTACTTTAGTAAATAGTAAAGAGCTAATTTTACGTTAATACTTATTAATTTTAGAGGGAGTTGTAGTACCTTTATTTAACTTAAGCTTAATATTAGCTATAAGAGTATTATAACGTATATTTTAACTTTTAGTAAGCTAGCTTATTTTATTAGCGTATACTACCTATAAAAGCTAGATAAAGCGTTACATTTAGTTTTAAATTACTTCTATACCTAAGAACTACTTAAGCTCTTCTCTTCTAGTTATAGAATACTTCTCTTTTAGAAGCTTAACTACTTCTAAGGCTTCTAGCCTTACTTATTAGTAAAACGCTATACTACTATTATCTACGTAGAAGAAGATAATAATACTATCTTTAATAAAGTAGTATAGCTCGTATATTACTATCTAGAATCTAAGAGTATTAAGTAAAGATAAAAAGTCCTTATACTATAATAGAGGTAAGATTTAGAGTCTATATAAGGCTTTCTAGACTAGAAAGATTATACTCTTTTTCTAATAGCCCTTTAGTATCTTTATATATATCTCTCTATTATTAGTACTATAGATAAAGGCGTTTATAATATTAAATTAGATTACTTCTAAGTTATATTTAGCTCTAATTACTATAAGTATTTAAAATAAGTAGCTAGCTAGAGTAGTAGCGTAGGTATCTTATAATATAATATTTTGTTACTAGTTTCTCTATATAACTAATTTAGCTTTACACTTAATAAATTAATATTACTTATTAAGTTTATATATATATACTTATATATAGTTAAGTATTTACTAACTAGACTATTTTATAGGTTTAGCTAGAACTTTAGTCTATAATTTTATTTATATATAGCTATCTAAATAGACTCTTTTATCTTCCTTAAATAACTCGCCTATTAGATAGTTATTAAGATTAGTTTACTACGTTAGTAGAAGTAGAAGTTAACTAAGATTAAGTTTTACTCCTTTTACTTATAATCTTTTTATCTTTACTTTGTTAATTACTTCTCTTTTATATTATCTAACGTTTCTTACTTAAGTTCTAGCTATAAACGCTGCTACTTATAGTACTATTTTAGACGTACTAAAGTTACTTACTAACTCTACGTAGAAGCTAGCTATTAACTACGTTAAACTTAAGCTTAAGTCTCTTTCTAGCTCTAAGTAGACGCTAGTTATTAGCTATACTAAGAGTACTATAGGTAGAGGTGTAGTTAGAGGCGTAGTTAGAGGCGTTAGGTAGTAATTAATAATCTTCCTCCCTTAATAGTACTTAGGAGCATTAGTATTATTTATTAACGTATTCTATTCTATATTATCTTTGTAAAAAGATTCTATCTTAGGTTAATAAGTTAGAGTAAGTAATTTAAGAGTTCTTATAAGTATAGTAATCTCTTCTTAGGTTTAATATATAAAGTTATCTATTAGGTCTTCTATTTTACTATTAAAGATTATATTCTTATTAAAGATAATATCTTGTATACTTATTACCTCTACTATAGATAGTATCTAAATATAATAGATATTTAATATCTAGTAGCTAACAAGGTAGCTTATCTATACCTTTAGGTCTAACCTCTATAGGTATAGCTTACTATAATAAGTATTATTACTTATTATAAAAGCTTTATACTTATAAGTTTTAAGATAAGTAAAGTAAAGCTTTTAAGTTAATATAATCTCTTTATTATACGTAATTACTAAGTAGAAAGTCTTATATAGAGTTCTCTACTTATTTATATACTTTAGTATATAATTATATAAGTAAACTCTAGTATAAGTAACTTCTAGCTAGAGTTCTTATAGTAAATTTACGTTAAGGCGTATTATACGTAACTTCTCTTTGTTAATACCTTTAGCGCGCTCTACTCCTCTATTCTAAGCTTAAGTATTAGGCGCTAAGGGCTTAATTAATATACCTTTAGTAGCTAGCTAGCGTTAGACGTTAGGTTTAACTATTATAATCTTATTATTAGCTTTAATTACTTTAACTATAACCCTAAATTAGTTCTTTAAAAATTAGGTAAAGTTTAAGAGTATCTTAATAATTAACTTAGCTAGTTTATTATTAGTAAAGTAGTAATCCTATTAAAGCCTAGAGTATTAATTAGTAATAAGTATTTAACTCTTCTTCTTACTAAAGCTTTAGACCTTATATATGTAGAAGTTAATTGTAATATATTCTCTTAGGCCTTTAGTATTAACTTATAATATATAGCTTATTTAACGCTTAAGTTTAGCTTTACTATACGCGTTATATTTAATAGTTATTAATCTTTTAACTTATACTCTTTAAGTTTACTATATAAAGTACTTAATTATAGTAAGTTTTAGATATCTAAGTCTTTTATACTAGAGCTCTATAGATACCTTTAGTAGATACTTTTTAACTTATAGCTTATAGGTAATAAATAACGCGTTATAAAGTAGATAGTACTTAATTATAAATTAACTATAGACTTTAGAGAGTCCTTTAATTATTGTTCTATTAGGTTTATATAGAGTTATTAGTTCTAACTAGGTATTTTACTAAATACCTCTCTACTAAAGTAATTAAAATAAGACTAGGTTATAAAGTATATTAGGGTAGAAAGCTACGTTATATAAGATTAATTTATTAACTTTTATTTAATTTTCAAGTAATAGATTAATTAACCTATAACCTTTAACTTATACTTTTATATTACTAGCTAATACAAAGTTATTTTAAAGTAGAGAGTAGTAGTTATATATATATCCTAGGTTATTTATATTATAATAAGATAAGCTAGAGTCTAAGATAATAGAGTTTTAGAGTAGATAGCTCTTAAGGCCTATTATAGTAAAGGTAGCTTTAACGTATAAGATTTTGTAGCCTTCTAGTTACTTATTATTATAAACTTTAGTAATCTAAGGTAACTTAGTACGTAGCTCTATATTAAGCTAAGTTTAAAGTTTTATCTATCTTTTTATTAGTTCTTATAAAGCTATATTATACTTATGTTTATAGTTAATAAGCTCTTTTAGAGTCTTACTTAGATATTACTAGTCTAGAGCTTTGTTAAGATTAATATAGTAGTAATTACTAATCTTGTAAAGTTTTTTATAAGCTAGGTATAGTTTACCTATAGCTTTTTAATCTATTATTTAATTAATATTAGTACTACTACTACGTAAACGTTAATTATAAGGTCTACCCTATTTATTAGGTAGTACGCTATCTATAAGAGAGGCGTCCTTAGTCTTACCTTAAGTAGTATTACTACTAGTAGTATAAAGTAAAGTATTATCTACTATAAAAGTAGCTTTACACCTCTTTATATTTAGGAGATAGTATAGTATTATATACTTATAGTAGCGTTTTATTATCTTTCTCTAGTTTATACTAGGTAAAAGCTTTCTAGTATCTTAAAAAGTTGTAGACTAAATTAGTACTACGTGTTTAATAGCTACTAAAAAGTCTTAAGTAATTGTATTAATTTATAATAACTCTACTAGCTAATACGTTTTAGCTTTAGTAGTAGTATAGTTATACTTAGCTATCTATATATCTTAATTTATAGAGCTTCTTATAAGCTTAAGTAAGTTAAGTTATTTATTACGTATACGTTCTTACTAAATCTACTTATCTACCCTAATAGTTTACTTTAGGTTTAATAGCTACTAGCGTAGAGATTAGTTTAGTAGATAGTATTTACGTAGTAGATATAGCGAGACTAAAGATTAGATAAATATTATAATATACTAAATACTTTACTACTCCTTTTTATACTTATATTAATTACTATAGTATTACTTAGCTAGTATTTTATAGTATTTAAGGTCTTCTTTAAAAGCTTTATAGCTAGTAGCTAAGAGTTTAGATAACTATATAAGAGTCTTAATACCTAATACTAGAGTATAGTTAGCTATTACTAGAGCTCTAATTAGTATAGGTCGCTAAATTAGCTAGGTAGAAGAATCTAGGTTAATCTTATCCTAAATATTATATACTACGTATCTAGATTATAGTTAAATTATCTATATAGTATAGTCTATATTAGTCTTTAATATTCTAGTTAGATTACGTTAGGTTATACTAGCTATCTTGTTTAGCTTAAGGTTTCTAGAGAGTAAGAGATTAGTACTTTGTATAGATACTTAGTATAGTGCTTAGCTTAATACTTAAGTTAATACTTAAGTTAATACTCGAGTTAATACTTAAGTTAATACTTAATAGGTTTAGGTAGGTACTAGTTTACTTAACTTAGTTAAGGTAGTAAGACTCTTAATTATTAGATTTTAAAGAGGTTATAGTAAGTTAATAAAAAGGATTTTTTATAATAGCTATATAAGGGCCTTATTAGAGAGTAATACTAAGGCTTTTAAAAAAGCCTTTTTTTAGTTAGTTACTTATAACTTAAAAGTACTAGGTATAAACTTAGTAAGTAAAAAGTTATTTAATTAATATTCTTTTCTCTTCTACTTCTAGTAGGAGAGCTTATCTTATATATCTACGCTATAGCCTACTTAGCTAAATCTCTTAAGTTAGCTCTAGCTTAAAGTCTTTTATTATCTCTTATTAAGTTATAGTTATTATATAACGTTGTTTCTCTCTTTTTATATACTCTCTTCTTATAGTATAGTAAATAAATAGATACTTAACGTAGATAGACTAATTAACTACGTACTAAGGGCTCTATTACAGCTGTAACAAAGGAAATTACAATAGAACTAATTAGCCTAAATGCAAGTAATAACGAAATATAGGACGAGTAGGGTAACAACCTTAATTAGGAAACTAACTATAATTAGGACACGTAATAGCTTCGCAAATTTATAATCTTAGCAAATACAAAGCTATAAAGCTACTTTGCGAATTCGCGATCTTAGTAAACACGAAGCTATAAAGCTAATAGATTAGCAAAGTATATAGTTAGTAGCGATGTAAATTATTAGGATAGTATTAGTAATTTAATCCTTTAACTATAGAGCAACAATACACGACATCGCGAGATCTCTTCTATTATTATAAGTCTAATATAAATTATAATCTAAACTCTTGTTATTACTTTCTAATCTACTAATACCTTATAGTAGTTACTTATAGTTAACAACAAGGAACCCTATTATACTTTACTAATTTAGTTATTAGAAAAAGCAAAGCGTAAGTAGCGTATAGTCTAAGCTAACACGATAGTAAAAAGTTTAACTAAGGAAAGAAGAAAAGTACCTCTAAGTAGTTATAAATTAGATAACACTATATAGAAGGTAATTAAGGACTATCTAAACAACTTAATCTTAGAAAAAGAAGATATAAAAATAGTAATTAACGCTTTAGAAATATAAAATAAAGAACTTTAGGACTACGTAAAGTAAAACAAAGTATAGATTAAAGCTATTATAGTAGGATAAAACTAGATAGAATAAATTACCTAAAGACTAGAAATAAGTGCAATAAAGAAGCTACCTAAAATACCTATACTTAAGAAGTTTAATAGAATAAGAGAAAAACTAAGATCTAATATAGAATTAGTATAACTCTAGATTAATATATAAGTACTACACTTTAATAGAGAAGATAAGAAGGTAATATATAGTAGAATACACCTTAAAGAAAATATAATAAGATAGTTTAAACCTTACAAGATAGACTATATAATATATACTCTAGGAACGTAGAAGAATAAAACAAGAGCTATCTTTAGAAGTTATAAATACTTTACTAAATAAATAAGAGTAGTAATTAAGGATATAGATATTACCTAACAAGCTAAAGAGAAACTTAAGAAGCTTATACAATACAAGAGTATTCCTAAATATATATTATAGTTTAAACAACTATTACAAAATATAGAATAGAATAAGCTATCTCTAATATTACAATTTAAATAAGGACTAAAGTTAAAAATTTAGTATAAGATAATCTATATAGAAAAGCTAAGGACATTAGAAGCTCTAAAATAATAGGCAATATAAGTTAACAACAACTTCTAAGAATAGAGAACAAACAAGTATAGAGGATAACCTAGAAATCAAGATACTAGAGACCCTATAATCCTTAACACTAATAAAGATAAGAAGAAAAAGAAGAAAAAAGACTTTACGTACTTTAGCTATAGTAAAAAGAGCTACTACGCAAAAGATTATTAGTTAAAAAAAAAAGATATAGTATATTATAAATATAGAAAGCTAGAATACTTTATAAAAGACTATAGAAGTAAGGACTCTAAAAAAGATAAGGAAGCCTAGTTAAAAACAACTAAGAATAAGAAGGAAGCACCTAAAGTATAGGCTAAACCTTAAGAGAAAGTAGCTAGGAGTAAAGAAATATAGTACGTAATACTTAATTAGACCTTTTGTTATAATAATAACTACTATATATATCTTTCTAGAAAGTAGAGAGTAAGATAGTTTTTAAAGAAAAATAGAGTAGTAGTAATAAAAGAAAGTAGAACCTAAGTATAGCTTAAAGAAATAAGAAGTATAATAGACCTACTAATAGAAGACTTAGAAGAGAAAGAGTCTTAGAACCTATTAATCTAAGCTAAAAAACTAGCACTAGATAAAGAAACTACTATAGTCTCCTTATAAAGACTATAAAGAAATAAGAAACAAGTTAATATAAAAAGTATAGAGTATACCTAGTTAAATATATATAGCTATAATAGCTATAATAGCTATATAACTATAGATATAGTAGAATAAAACAAAGAATAGAAGTTTATTTAAAAATATTTACTAGTTATAAATATAGAGGAAGCGTACAAAGACTAGAAAGAACATAATCCTAAAAAAATAAAGTTTACAATATTCTAAAAATAGATAGAATAATATATAGTTATAGTAAGAAGAATACTTATATAAAGAGAGTAGTAATACCTTATAAGAAAAATATAATAGAATAATAAAGCCTATATACTATAAATACTAGTAGTATATAATATCCTAATAATAACAAGACCTAGTATAGACAAGTACTAGGTAGGGGATTATAAAAGAATAGATCTAGAACATCTAGTATACTCTAAGATATCTTAGGTATTATATTTAAATATAAACTACTACCTATATAGAGAATTAAAAGTACGTAATTACGTATAGCTAATACAAAAAGAAGGATATAACTATATAAAGGTAATTTCTAAAAAAGAAATCTAAGGATAGGAAATAATTAAAATATCTAACAAAGAATATATATTAATTAGACTAAGACCTAAGCTATCTAAAGAAAACGTTTAAAGAAGGCTATAGTATAAATACACTTATAATAAATATCTAAACTACAAGAATTATAAATAAAAAGTAAGGTAGTAGCTTTAGAAGAATAGATAATTTAAAGAAAGACCTAAGTAAAAAAGGCTAGAAAGTATAACTAGCTTATATATTATAAAATAAGGTATCTTCTAAGAAAAGAAAGTATAAGTTATAATTAATAGTAGAGCTACAAAAAACTTTATATCTAAGAAGTTTATAGAAGAATAAAGAATACGTTAATTAATAAAGAAGTACTCTTAATAACTAAGTATAATTAAAGGAAAACTATTCTAAGAACTTATTAAGTTTAAAAGAGTACTCTCTATATTAAAACTAGAAGAGCTAGAAATTAAGAATATAGTTATAGACATAACAATAATTAATAATAAACAAGATATAATACTAGGTATACTATAGTTATAGATAACTAACCTAAGGATTAATTAGAGAATAAGAAAAATTAGTTACCCTAAGAAAGATATATTAAAAGCTAATATAAATATATATAAAGGAACGTTCCTAAAAGAATATAAAAAATAAGAAAAATAACTTATAGAACCTAATAACTACCTCCTAGAACATTAGCTATAGGACTTAGCAATAGAACTAGAAGAAGGAAAAGACGTAAAATAGAGCCTAGTCTATAGAAAAATAGAAGAAGAATCTAAGATTAAAAGAATATTTATCTAAAATACAACTAAGAAATAATAGATACAAGAATTAAAATCTTTAGTAGTATATAGACTAATATTTATAGACTAAAAAAAAATATATAATAAATAACTCTACGTAGACTTTAGAAAAACAAACGGAATTATAAATAAAAACAAGTACCTCTTACTATATATAGATAAGATACAAGATAAGCTATAGAAAGCTTAAATCTTTATAAAACTAGATATCTAAAATACCTACTACTAGATTAGAATTAAGAAAGGAGATAAATAGAAAATAGTATTTAGAACGTAGTATAGACTATTTAAATACTTAGTTATACTATTTAGATTAACAAACGCACTAGTAGTATTCTAAGAAAGAATTAATATAGTTCTAAAAGAATACCTAGATAATATCCTTATATTCTTAGAAATAGAAGAAAAATACGTATAATATATATACACGGTACTAGAAAGAGTAGTAGAAAATAAACTATTCTTTAAAATAAAGAAATGCAAGTTTTATATAAAAGAAATAGACTTCCTTAGGTTTGTTATAGAACTAAGAAAAATTAGGATTAACTTAAATAAGATTAAAGCAATCTAAAAATAGCTAATACCTAAGAACTTATAAAAAGTATAATAGTTCTATAAGTTAGCGAACTTTTATAGAAAACTAATAGTAAGATAGTCTAAAATAGTAGAACTACTAATAAAACTTATAAAGAAAGACATACTATTTAAATAGATATAGGAATGTAATAAAGTATTTAATTAGATTAAATAAAAGTTTTTAGAGAACCTAGTTATTAAAATATATAATATAGAATTACTAGTAATAGTAAAAATAGATATATCTAACTTAGTTTATAGAATAGTACTAATACAAGAAGACTTAGATATAAAGCAAGAACACCTAGTTAAATACTTTTCTAAGAAAATAAAGCTAGTAGAACTTAACTACTTAATTTACAATAAAGAAATACTAGTAATCTATAAAGTATTTAAGTAATAGAGAGTATATTTATAAAAAGTAAAATACTAAACAAAAGTCTATATAGACTATAAGAATCTAATAGGATTTATACTAAATAAAGACTTATTATAATACTATATAAGATAGTAGGAGTTCTTATTAATATTTAACCTTAAAATAATATATACTAAGGGCAAAGACAACTAATTTATAGACGCCCTAAGTAGAAGACTAGACTTATAAGAAGAAGTAAACACTACTAGTATAGTCCTAGTTAAGAATAAAGATAGATATCTAATTCTAAATATACCTAGAATAGCTATAATACTTAAAAGGAATAGTAGCGAGCTAAATAAATAGATTTAGAGGGAAATAAAAAAAGCCTCTAAAGAAATAAAGAAATTTAAGACATACAAAGGACTTGTATAGGCCTATAGAAGAATATATATTCTAAGTAAGGTATAAAAAGAATTTATATAATAGTTTTACAAACTACTAGTATATAGATACTAAGGTATTAATAAAATACTAGATAGGCTTTTAAGGAACTATTATATCCTAAAAGTAAAATAACTAGTAATAGAAGTACTATAAGACTATATAGAATGTTATAAAAACAAGTATAATAGATACGCACTATATAGAATGTTATAACTAATTAAAGTACTAGAATAACTTTAGGGAATTATTATAATAGATTTTATTACGAAATTACCTAAATTAAAGGACCTAATATTAGGAGTTAAGTATAATAGAATCTTAACTATATTAGATAACCTTATAAAGTACTTATACTTTAGACTATATAAAGAAAAAAGTAGAATAGAAGTTACTATATATTAAGTTTTAAGAATAGTAATTAGCTAGTATAGTATTCTAGATAAAATTATTATAGATAAAGATATAAGATTTATATTAAAATTATAGAGAACAATAATAGTATTATTAGGAATTAAATATTAAATGTTAATAGTATACTACTTATAGATAGATAGGTAATTAGAACGTATAAATTAAATAGTAGAACAATACTTAAGATATTACCTTAACTATAACTAGAATAATTAGGTACAACTATTACCTATAGTATAGCTAGTATATAATAGCGTAAAGAATATAGTAAAAAGAATTTTACTCTTTTTTATAAACTATAGATTTAAACCTAATATATACTAGATACTAATATTTAAAACATTTTAGTCCTTAAAAGGAGAAAATTTCGCTAATAGACTAAAAAAGATATACAATTAGTTATAATAGGATGTAGAATTCCTATAAAATTAAATAACTAAATACTATAATAAGAAATACAAAGAGAGACCTTAGTTTAAAGTAAAAGAAAAAGTATAGTTAGTTTAAAAAAATATCAAGAGTAACTAATTAAGTTTAAAACTAGATTATATTAAGATAAAACTATATAAAGTAGAGAAAAAAGTTATACTAGTTATATTTATGCTAAAACTACTAGATAAGATAAGAATACACCTAATATTCTATATAGTACTACTAGAAAAAGTACTACAAGAAGTAGAACTACTAGTATATAAAGTAAATACCTATAGAGAATAAGAAGAATAAGAAGTAAAAGAAATCCTATAGTACTAACTTTATAATAGAAGAAACTATTATCTAGTAAAATAGATAAGTATAAATAAAAGAGGGTAACTATAAGAAACTATATAGAAACTAGAAGATAACTTTAACTACTCTAAGAAACTAGAGGAGTTCTAAAATTAAAATCCTCTAGAGCGCCTTAAGGTAAACTAAGAAAATACGCGCTACTAGCGCTAGATAAAGAGACAACTAGAACGCTTAATAAAAGAAAAGCTAAAGTAGCCTCTATAGCGTCCTTAAGGTTTATCTTAGCCTCTAAGGCCTAAGACTACTTAACTAACTTAGTATTATTCTAAGCCTTTACTTTACAAAGACGCTTAATATAAGTATAAAGATCTACTAGCTTATAAAGAGTTAATTTATACTTAGCCTTAGCTTCTATAAGTTATAATAATAATTTATCTTAAGCTTTATTAATAGCTCTCCTTATATAACATAGTAGAAGAAGATTATATATAGATAGAATATTTACATTCTATAAGTATTATATAAGAAAGAGTATAATAATATTAAATATTAGTAAGAATACACTTACTATAGGCCTTACTATCCTTTAAGGATATAAGATACTTAAGCTTTAGGGAGGCGTAATAAAAACAAGGAAATATCTCTATTCTATTACAAGTAACGTACGTAGTAAAGAGTAATTTGTTATAATAAAAGTAATAAAGTATAGAGAGTAATAAAGAACTACTAATTAATAAAGAGGGTAAGTTAATAACTTTAGCTTTAGGTTAAGAAAACAAGAACCTACCTAAAAGAGAGAATAGTATTATAGCTATAACAAGAGAAATTACAATAGAACTAATTAGCCTAAATATAAGTAATAACGAAATATAAGATAAGTAAGGTAACAACCTTAATTAGAAAACTAACTATAATTAGGATACGTAATAGCTTCGCGAATTTATAATCTTAGTAAATATAAAGCTATAAAGCTACTTTATAAATTCGCGATTGTTGCGAGATGCGAGCTTAGGAATAAGTGGGAGATAATTATTAATTGAAGAGCTATCTAAGCTAGGCTACTTATATATAGTAGAGCAGCTCGAATAGCTTGTGCGGCTTGCTTACTGCTATGGGCTTACCTAAATTGTATAGAGTAGAGCTCTAACTTGCGACACACCCCCTAGGTAAGCTGCGCAGTAGAGCTGTTCAATGAGTGTTGTAGTAGTTATCTGAACTTAGTTAAAAACAACTTTACCTGCGATTCTGTTTGTTTTAGGCTCGTGCGCGGGTGCTAAGCGCTCGTGCGCTGCGCGCAGTATATTTAGAGTTTTCTTAGCCTCGTAAACTCTTTAGTAACTATTATTATAGCTATTATAAGTTGCTGTTTTTGAAGCTTTTAAAGCTTGCTTTTTATATTAGCGATTGTTGCACTAACTCGTTCTTGTAGAGTAAAGCTAAGAAAGCTACTTGCGCTTGTGTATCTCGCTCCCGTACCGCCTCTAAAGCTGCTGCTGCTGCTGCTGCCGCTGCTGCTGCTGCTGCTACTACTGCTACTACTAAGAAGAAGAAGAAGCGCACTAAAAAGACTCTAGTACCGCGGACGCCCTCGCCTCTGCCCTCTTGTGCCTCCTCTCCTAAGGGGGTTGTAGGTGCTCTCTGTAAGGAGCCCTGCCTCTGCTGCGCTCGCAGCGCGTTAGCAGGCTACTCTAATAGGAGCTGCTATAACTCCCTTAGGGAGGGGGTTTAGCGTTGTGTACGCTATACTACTAGTAGCTACAGCTGCGTTCCTGTGTAAGTTAATTTAAAAAGCTACTCTAGCTCTTCAATTTGCTACTTTAAGAGCTACTCTAGCTCTTTATCTAATATTAGTTAACTAACTTGCATTGTAGCCCTAAGATTGCTCGCTACGCTACTATCGCCTTTGTTGCTACCTAGGCTTATAAGGCTCTAGAGAGGGAGCTTAAGGCTCTCTAAAAGACTTTCTACGTGCTGCTTAGCAAGGTTGTAGAGGAGACTCTAGGTCTTTAGACTCTTCTACTACCCCTGCCCCCGCCTTAACCTACGCCTGTGCCCGCGCCTGCTACTACTACTACTCTCGCCTCTACCTATAATCTTACTACTACTGCGCTCGCTAACGCTGCCTTTACAATAGAGGCTATTACTACTCTACTAGCTAGGGATACTTAAGCTAAGGAGGCTTTTACGCGTTATCTACGCGTAAGGGCGCTTCTTAATAAGTTTGTTAATCTTATATTTTAAATAGATACTCTATTTTAAGCTTAGCTCTAAGCTTTAGCTCTACGCTTTAGCGCTTTAATTTAAAGACTTCTTTATAGCTCTATATTCTACTTTTATAATTCTTGTAACTTAAGCTTAGCTTGCATATCCTTAAGGTTAAGGTAAGCTTTAAATCTCTTAAATTGCTGCTCTAGGAGGTGCTTAGTTAGGCTATCTACTAGTATCTCGCTCGTTAGTATATAAGAGACTTAAAATAAGCCTCTAGCGTGCTCTTGTCTTAGCTATATATTCTATATATCTACGTAACGTAAGCGCGTTATTACTCTCTTATTTTTGCCTACAACAAGTCTAATTGTTTACTAATTATTATAGAAGATTATCTAAGTAGCTCCTAGGTCTAATATAAGCTCTTAAAAGAGCCTTTTTAGTGCTATTACCTCTTTACTTACGTACTTAAGCACAAGTAGCTTAGCTTTAGTAGTAGAGGTAGTTACTATAGCTTGTTACGCTACCTTCTATATTACTACTCTACTAAAGAGTATTATAATATAGCTATAAGATAAGCGGCGCGTTACTAGATTATTAGTAAACGACGCGTCTCTGTATATAAGTAGCTTAGTACCTTGTTACTTACTATCTTGCTACTCGCTATCTTACTGCTAGCTATCTTACTACTTACTATACTAGACTAATAGGTGCTAAGTTCTATATAGGTAAACAATAACTTAGTTTACTACTTTAAGATGCTTTTAGCTTAGATTTATAAGATATTAAGAGAGCTTAGTAGCTGTAAATACAACGTCTAGTCGCACTATTATTACTGTATACAAGATAGATCCTACTTGCTCCTAGTAGTCCTTAATTTTACGCTTTAAGGCCTCTCCTTTACTTAGCTATAGCTCTTCTACTAGTAATAGAGTTGCTAGAAAGCTTGTAGAGCTTATAAGATTAAACTTTTTTACTATCTTATTAATATACTTATTGTAGACGAGCGTAATAGTCCTATCTAGCTAACTCTATATTACTTATATACCTAGGAACTAGCTTACTAGGCCTTTATCTTCTATATTATACGCTCGTTTAATTCTTTTAATAATTTAGTAAGCTTCTAATTAGTAGATTTTGTAATATATTACTAATATATTGTTAACGTAGAAGAGAAAGAGTATTTTACGCTCTTTATTATAGAATAAGTATAGCTCTTCTTTTAAGACTATAAGACTAGCTTATTTAAGCGTTCTTAAGAGCTCTTTATACTAGAGGAGTAGCGAGTCTTTAAGGCTATATAGCGCTTAATTAAGCTTAACGCACTTACTAGCTACTTTAAACCTATCTAGGAGCTCGTAGATAACTACTAGTTAATAATCTCTATATACGTAGAAGAAAGCTCTAATAACGTTATACTAAGCTACTTCTAGGTTAAACTTAGCTATAATCGCTATTGCGGTTTAAAACGAGCGCGCTGCTAACGTAGTAGCGTAAGTTAATTGTATTAAATTAATTATTTAGAGGTCTCCGCGCACTATAATCTAAGCTTTATACTTAAGAAAGTAGCTATCTTGGTTAAGTTTGTATGTAAAAACCTACTTTAGAGGTAGTAGCTAATCGCTTAATTGTAAGCGCTCTATCTCCTCCTAGGTGCTAGCTACTAGCAGCGTATTAATCTCTTTCTAAGCTGCTTATTTAAAGAGCTGCCTATGTAGGTACGTATATAAGTGCTTCTAATTCTATAGTAGTAGTGGTAGCTTATCTCGATATAGATAAGCTTATAGCTGTAGCTGTAGCTTAAGCTAAGTAGCTACTACGATTATAGCGTTTACTATAGCGAGCTCTATATTTAGGTTATAGTCTATTAGTACTTGTAAGAGTAGCTCGTCTAGTATACTACTCTATTTACTCTACTCGGGTTTATATAATAATAAGTAAGCGCTTAAGCTTTTAGCGCTATTGTCTAGCTTATTATTTTAGAGTCTTTAGCTTAATCGCGTTAGCGCCGGCTATTACTAGCGTGTGCGCTACTAATAAGCTCTAACTATATTATTTAGAGCTACATAAGATGCGGCTGCTCGATAAGAGATAGTATCTACTTTATTTAGAGCTGTAGAAGCTGTAGCTGCTCGAGGAGAGGTAGTTCGATAAGTAGCTATTCGATAAGTTAAACTCTTATCTATTAGCTGCTCTAAAGCGCTCGCTTTTCTAGTTAATTGCAATTCCTAGGAGCTTTTAGATACTTCGCCGTATTGATTTCTATAATTAATATTAGTACCTATATACTAAACTCCTTTAGGTTTAGGTATTTACTCTAGAGTTCGAAGGCCGCTAAGCTTAGGTTACTCTATATAGATTCTATGTAGTTTGCTAGCTAAGCTTACTACCTATATAGGATCTGCCCCTTGTTCTACTAAGATAGCTAGCTAGCTAGCCTAGCTTTTAGTATTACGTAGAGCTCTACCCCCTAGATTTTGCTCTAGGTGCTCGCCTTGCTAGTTACCTTCTAGGATTTAAGCTACTTTATAGAGCTAGTTATATATATTATCCTAGGTCTCTCCTACGTTGCGCGCTACGTCTTTATATAACACGTTAACGAGTTTTTAAATCTCTAGCTTTAGGAGCTCTTAATAAGCTTTACTCCTCTTGTTATAGAAGAGCTACTTATTAAACGTTATATTACACGTTGTAATTACCTAATCTAATTCTAGGACCTATATCCTATATATATTAGATACTCTATATCCTACTAGATATCTAATATAGCCCTAAGGGCTTATTTTAAAGCCTCTCTTGTTGCGCCTAGCTACTCGCTCCTTGTTAAGCAGATCTATATAGTAGCTATAGGCGTATACTCTACTCTAATCTAGCTAAAGGTCTACTATAGTAGCTCTTACTTACTTAAGCTAATAGTATCTAAAGTACTATCTAAACTAGCTATTAAGCACTATATTAGGAGCTTATATATTATAAGCGTAGCTTAGGCTTATATTATATAGCTATATAGCTACCTCTACTATCTCTAGCTAGAGCTTTTCTAGTAGGTTAGCGCTTATCCTTATCTTAATTGCTTTTGTTATTATTTCTTAACTAGCTCTCTTAGCTCTTCTATTTAGCTCGTGCGTATATACTAGAGTGCTCTTAACTATAATTTCTTCTTGTTTAGCCTAAATCTAGAAGCGCGTCTTACCTCTCTATAAGAGCGTTACTACTTTATTGTTTTACTAGAGTACGCACGTATAGAGCTTATAGCGCGTTAGTAGTAGCTTTATAAAGCTTTTAAATACTTTTATTATCTCTTAGAGTGTTTTACTTTGTAATAGGTAGGTATAGAGCTTGCTACTATACTCGCACTTAAGTAGTATAGTCTAAACTTCTTTAAAGTAGCTAGTAGGTATATTAAATAGGTCTTACGCTACTTACTAGTATAGGCGTAAAGCTCTCTCTCTAGGCTACCTTAAGATAACTTACTTAGCGTACACTATTAAGCAATGCTTGCACTTAATGCGCGCTATCCTATTAATACGTACGTTTCTCGCGCTCGTTACTAGCGCTCGCAGTACTTCTAGTCTGAGATAACTAGCTCTAGCGTACTAGAGCTCCTCTAAGTTGCTTCTAGGCGTTATGCGCTATAAGTTGAGCTAGTAATTAACTCGATTGCCTTAAGTTACGCTTATAATAGTTAGATAAAACGTAATAGGCTTGTATTTAATAAAAGTAAGGTTATATTTGCGTATTAGCGTCGCTAGTACGATGCTCTCTACTAGCGTTCCTATTCTTAGAGTTGCGTTAAAACCTTAATACTATACTCTAGCTTGCTACAATTAAGCTTTAGATACTATATTAATATAAAATCCTTTAACTACTACTACTTTATAAAGTATAAGATTTTCTATACGCTTACTATAAGCTCTATTTAGAGCGTTCTTAAGGACTTAAGTACTTTTACTAAGTATTAGAAACGCTTATATACTTACTTCTACGTAGCTTACGCCTTTTACTCTTATAAAGGAGCCTAGTTCTATAAGACTTATTAAGTTAACTAGGTAGAGAGTAGCTCTATTATTAAGTATAGTACTCTTAGAGAGTAGGTAAGCGTCGAAATCTAGCGTTAAGTAGGCTCTAGGAGCAGGCTTAATAAGTTTACCTAAGTCGATAAGCGTGCCTAGGTCGATAAACATGCCTAGGTCGATAAGTGCCGCGTTTAGCTAGCCTAGATAGGCCGGAGCCTTTAATTTAACTAACTCTAAGCTAGCTTTAACTAGTTCCTAAGAGGGACTAGCCTACTTTTAAGTTACTAGGGTTTTAACTACTGCGAAGCGCGGCTTATCTAAACAAGCCTGTATTTTCGCCTTTCTATTATCGTCTATTTTAAATAGACTACCTATAAGCGCTGCTTGTATCTATCTACAATCTTATAGCTTTTAGTAGTAAGCTTAGCTACATAGGTAGTTATGTTTCGAGTTAGAGCTTAATGCTTATAGCTTAGATCTTCTAAACGTTACAAATACGCTAGCTCCTTAATTAGTAGTTTAGAGCTTGTGCTCCTATAATAGAGCTAAGTAGATACTACTAATTTGCCCTAGCGTAAGTACCTTTAAGCTAAGGACTAAGCTCTAGATTACTAATTAGCTTATTATCTAAGCCTAGTCTAGAGCTAGCTTTAGCGTTAACGCCTCTAGGAAATCTTATACTACGAGCTCGCCTATTACCTCTATAATATCGTACGCAATTACACGCTAATATAGGCGTAGCTACTTATTGTACTAGAGCTCTAGCGATTAGCGTCCTTAGCGAGCCTTCTATAGATAGGCTTAGTATTAAGCTTAGATAAGATTGCTAGCGCTAGTATTAGATAGGGCTAGTAGGCTCTTTAGCGTTTAGACGAGCTCTTACAACGTAGCTTTGTTGTTCGCAAGTAGAGTTATCTTAGCTATTACTAGATAGCTTAGATTAACTATAGCGTTTACCTAGGCGCTTAGAGCTCTAAGGCGTACTATTCGCGATACCTAGGTGTCTTTTGTAGCCTAGTATTTCTCTATTACGAGCTTATAGGTAGCTACCTCTTCTACTATTACTAGGCTCTTTAGTTTAGGTCGAACTAGTTTATTAGCGTAGATATTAGGGATATTATTAGCTTCTAGATTAACGAGCTACTAGATACCTAGCTCGAGAGCGTTGTAGTAGAGTTATGTAAACTATACTAGCTATTATAAGCGCTTGTTAAGTAGGGTAGTACCTTTATTAAGTAGAGTAATCTCGCTGTAAGATATCGTAAGCGATTAAGTAATAGATAAGATAAGATAAGATAGGATAGGTTAGGATAGGAGTATACTAAGCTCGCGATCTCTTGCTGCAGTGTATAGGATAGAACTATCGAGTAATTTTTAGCGCTAGGCTTATAACTATTGCAAGATGCGAGCTTAGGAATAAGTAAGAGATAATTATTAATTAAAGAGCTATCTAAGCTAGGCTACTTATATACAGTAGAGTAGCTCGAATAGCTCGTGTAGCTTACTTACTACTACGGGCTTACTTGAATTGTATAGAGCAGAGCTCTAACTTGCGACAGCGATCTTAGTAAATATAAAGCTATAAAGCTAATAGATTAGTAAAGTATATAGTTAGTAGTAATACGTATTATTAGGATAGTATAAGTAATTTAATCCTTTAACTATAGAGTAATAATATACAATATTACGAGATCTCTTTTATTATTATAAGTCTATTGTAGATTAAAATCTAAACTCTTATTATTACTTTCTAATCTACTAATACCCTATAGTAGTTACTTGTAGTTAATAACAAGAAACCCTATTATAGAGTTAATTAGTAGTAGAAAAAAAGTAGAAGTTCTTACTTCTATTAACCTCGCTATATCTTGTCTTATTAAGTTATTAGTTTATATTCCTCTTGTATTAAGCTTAAATACTCCTAAACTCTGTAACTAAGGCTCTTTTAGAGCTTAACTTAGCTAACTCTACTATAACTCTACTATAATAGCTACTTACTTCTTAGCTTATTATAATACTAGTTACTAGTATATTAACTCTGTTTATAAGAAGCTACTAGCGTACTAGATTACTCTAGCGTAGCTAAGTTAGAGCGTTGTTATTAGTCTAGCGCGTTAATTTTAAGTTTAGGCTAGTAGGGCTTAGCGCGCGTATACTTTACAATTACTATCTTAATTATAATTAGCTCTTAACGTTATAACTACTAGCGTTAAGGCTAGTAGCGCTATAGCGCTTAACACGCTACTTCTAGTATCTAATTAACGTACTACTACTAGCTTTAATATTATAGTACGTAGGCCTTAAGTAAGTATATAGGCCTTAAGTAAAGCTTAAAGAGGTTTTAGTAAGCTCTAAGTTATATATATTATCTAATAATTTTACTATAGCTTCTTTTTATAGAGCTTTATACTAAGTAACTCTTTATCTTAAAGTTTTATATTACTTTATAATATAGTTATAGTCTAGTAGTAAATATACTAAGTATTCTTAGAGTAAAGCTAGTTAGTTATTTTATTAAAAGAGTTATTTATTTAATTTACTTACTTTATCTATATACTTCTGGTTTTATTTATTTACTACGTTAATTACGTTTTATATCTATATATTTATAACTACTAAGTATAATACTATTCTAGCTAGAGTAAACTATTTAAAAATAAGTAATTACTAAGTTTATTATCTTTAATTCTTTAGTATAAAGTTAGTAATAAAGTATAAAATAAAAGTTAGAGCTTAGTAAACTTAGTAAGTAATTTCTAAAGTTTATCTTAAGATATAAAGACTATTTCTAGTAGTAAGTCTTTAATAATTATACCGTTTAGTAGTAAATTATCTTTTAATTCTTTTAGGTACTTTAGCTTAAGTAATAATACTTAGCTAATATTTATTTAGGTATTATTAATTAAGTTATTTAATATAGACTAGTTATTAAATAAAATATTAGTAACAAGTTTATTTCTTAGAGAACTACTTTAATTAATACGACTAGAGTATATATTTAAGTTAAATTCTTTTATAATAAGTTAGTTAAGAGTAGCTAAGTCTATTATAAAGGTATTAGCTAGGAAATTACTTAGTACTTATTAAGAAGTTATATTATGTTAAAAATTTAGCTTACTAGGTAGTCTTAGCTAAATAAAGAATTTAAAGTCTACTACCTATTTTCTTTTATTTTTCTATAAAAAGATTTTAAAATATTATTAGAAGTTACTTAGTACTTTTTTTATTAGAGTAATTAGTATAGTAAGTTACTAGGTCTACTTTTCTAGAGACTTAGTTCTAGTATATATCTTATAGATTTTTTATAGTATAGTAGCTATAGAGTATTCTTTTAGTTCTTTACTAAATCTATAGTCTACTATTTATAGCTTATCTTTATTTTATAAGTATACTTAGTATAAGTAAAAAAAAAGTTATATACTAGTACTATTTAAAGTTTTTAATTTAAGAAGCTAGCTTTTAAATAGATAAAAGTTTTTATATAAACTAAGTTATAGTATAATAAGTTAAGATAAAGTAGTTATATACTATATTAATACGTTTAGCTATTAGTTTATTAAGATTTAGATCTTTAGCGCTAGCTATTAAAAGTTTTAGTAAAGTCTAAAGTACTTTATTACTTAGTTCTTATAAATTAAGTACTAGTAATTTATATAAGTTTAAAGGTCTCTTCTCTCTTTAGTACTACTACCTAAGTTTAATACTTAGTATATATACACCTTTACTTAAGTATATAACGTAGTTTATAAGTAAGTAGCTAGTATAAGTAAGTAGCTAGTATAAGTAAGTAGCTAGTATAAGTAAGTAGCTAGTATAAGTAAGTAGCTAGCCCTACTAACTTTATATACTACTTTAAGTATATAACTTAATAACGTAGTAGAGTAGAGTATATATATTAATATATTAAATTATATAGTACTTACTATATTACTTTTATACGTACGTAAGTTATACCTAGTTTTTCTATACCTTTTATAGCGTGCGTAAGCCTAGTAACTTAAGCTTAAACGCTACCTACTCTTACGCTATTTACAATTAATCTAGTAATTAGCCTCTAGTTAAGTAATTAAATCCTCTCCCTATCCCTTTGTTAAGACTCCTTTCTTCTAAATCTACTTCTTTTTTTATAATTTACGCTTATAAGCTACCTTATTAGCTCTCTTAAGACTAGAGATCTAATTATATATTAACTTAGCTTCTAGTATTATTATATAAGCTCTCTTTTTAAGTTAATTAATTACGTTAATAATTAATACTAGTAATAAGCTCTTGTACTAGTATACGTACTTACGTACGTTACTTAGCGTACAAGCTACCTAGAGAGCTTCTAGTAGAGCTAAAGTAGCTAGGTCTTTATATAAAGCTCTCTACCTATTATATAAGTAATTAAAACGCGTTATAAGACTATCTATATGCTTAATAATATTACGCGCCTAGTAGACGCTAGTAAGTTTACTTCTACGCTAAGTAAGTAGTTTATTAGCTATCTTATATATAGTAGCTAGAGATAGAGTAAAACTACAAGAATCTAGATTAAGAATATAATTAACTATTACCTCCTCCTCTAGCTAGCTAAGCTTCCTTAAGTTAAGCTAGTAATTACGTTAAGTAGGTATACTAGCGCGTTAGTAGCGTACTATTAATTAGGCTACTTAGAACGTTAAAGTAGTAAAGCTAGTACTTAAAATTTACTTTTCTTTAATAGAAGAAATTGTAAGCTAAATATCTAACTCTTTTAAAAGTAATTAAGAGGTGTTACGTAGAGCTATTACGTGTTAAGATAAGATAGATATATAAAGTTAGTAGGGCTAGCTACTTACTTATACTAGCTACTTACTTATAAACTATATTATAGTAAGTATAAGATAAAGCTTTATATCCTATAATATAGTTAAACTATTCTTTTTTAGTATATATTTCTTTCTAGAATATTAGCGCTAGTACTAGTAAAAAGAAAATACTAGAAGCTTAAACTAGAACTATAATATAGTAAACTTAAGTAGCTATATAGTGCGCTATAGCTAAGGTAAGATCTAATTCCTAGTAATATAGTTCTTTTTAGCTAGCTAGGCTTAATTAAAAGTTAGCTATAATTAGCTATTTTATAGTAACTCTAGTATAAGTAAAAAAGCTACTAGTATAGTTCTAGGTTATAAAGAAGCTTATAAAAGTAAAATATTTATAGAGATTTACTATTATATAAAGTAAACTTTATATAAGATAACTTAATAAAGTAGTTTTAATAATTAACTAAAGTAAGTAAATAGTAAATAAATATTATAAGTTAGAGCTCTACTCTATATAATTTAAGTAAGCCTATAGTAGTAAGCGAGCTATATAAGCTATTCGAGCTACTCTATTGTATATAAGTAGCTTAGCTTAGATAGCTCTTTAATTAATAATTATCTCTTACTTATTCCTAAGCTCGCATCTTACAACAATAAAGCTATCTAAGTAAGTACTAAGTATATATACCTAGTAGCTTACTAAGCGCTAATAAAATATAAAAAAGTAGTTAAATATTAGTAAGTTTATAGTAATAGTAAGTTATAAACTTACTAATATTAGTGTAATAATAAGAGATATAAAGAATAACTCTTTTATAGCTCTATTTAGAGTATTCTTAAAAAGTTAAGTACTTTTACTAAGTATTAAAAATACTTATATACTTACTTCTATATAGCTTATACTTTTTACTTTTATAAAAGAGCTTAGTTTTACAAAACTTATTAATTTAACTAAGTAGAGAGTAGCTCTATTATTAATTATAATAATCTTAGAAAGTAAGTAAGTATTAAAATCTAGTATTAAGTATACTCTAAGAGCTAGCTTAATAAATTTACTAGAGTTAATAAGTATACTTAAGTTAATAAATATACTAAAGTTAATAAGTACTACGTTTAGCTAGCCGTAGTAAGCTAGAGCCTTTAATTTAACTAACTTTAAGCTAGCTTTAACTAGTTCTTAAAAGAAACTAGCCTACTTTTAAGTTACTAGAGTTTTAACTACTATAAAGTAAAGCTTATTTAAATAAACTTATATTTTTACTTTTCTATTATTATCTATTTTAAATAAACTACTAGTAAGTACTACTTATATTTATCTATAATCTTATAGCTTCTAGTAGTAAGCTTAGCTATATAGGTAGTTATATTTTAAGTTAGAGCTTAAGCTTAAGCTTAATACTTATAGCTTAGATCTTCTAAATATTATAAATCTACTTACTTTTTAATTAGTAGTTTAGAGCTTATACTTTTATAATAATACTAAGTTAATTATACTAATTTACTTTAGTATAAGTACCTTTAAGTTAAAAACTAAGCTTTAGATTACTAATTAGCTTATTATTTAAGCTTAGTCTAGAGCTAACTTTAGTATTAACGCCTCTAAGAAATCTTATACTAAAAGCCTACCTTTTACCTCTAAAATATTATACCTAATTATTTACTAATATAAGTATAGCTACTTATTATACTAGAGCCCTAGTAATTAGTATCTTTAGTAAGCTTTTTATAAATAGGCTTAGTATTAAGCTTAGATAAAATTACTAGTCCTAGTATTAGATAGAGCTAGTAAGTTTTTTAGTATTTAGATATGCTCTTATAACGTAGCTTAATTATTTATAAGTAAGGTAATTTTAACTATTACTAGATAGCTTAAATTAACTATAGTATTTACTTAAGTACTTAGTGCTCTAAATCGCGCTATTTATAATATCTAAGTATTTTTTTTAGTATAGTATATATTTATTATAAGCTTATAAATAGCTACCTATTCTATATATACTAGGCTCTTTAGTTTAAATTAAATTAGTTTATTAGCGTATATATTAATAGTATTATTAGCTTCTAAGTTTATAAGCTTCTAGATACCTAGCTTAAGTATATTATTATAATAGGCTACCTAGTTATTAACTACTAGGTGCCTAGTATAGGGTATTAGTAGATTAGAAGTTAATAGCTAAAGTATATATTATAATCGAGTAATAGGCTTATAAATAATAGAAAAATTTTCGCAATATTAATATATTATTACTCTTAGTTAGAGATTAGATTACTAATACTATCTTACTAATATACATTACTACTAACTATATACCTATACTAATCTATTATATATCTCTATAGATTACCTTAATCTATTATATATAATTATAGATTACTTTAATCTATTATATATACTTATAGATTACTTTATATTATTTATCTAGGTTATAGTTTATTTTTTAATCTAGATTATTACTCTACTTATTTTATACTTTATTAGTACTTAAGTTAAGACTAATTAGTTCTATCTTAATTTCTTTTATTACGCCTATAATACTATTCTCTCTTTTAGGTAAGTTTTTATTTTACTATCCTAAAGCTAAAGTTATTAATCTAGTTACTTTATTAATATTAAGTTTTTTAACTTCTTTCTATATACTTACTAAGTCTACTCTTTATTATCTTTAATTAGTAGATTGTATATTATACTATAGTATTATTATAAGGTTATATACTTAATATAGATCTAGGGCCTAAGAGCTTATTAGTCTTAGGGAACTTAAACTTTATTAGCTAAACTAACTCTAAACATTATTTATACTCTTATAGATTATATCTTATAAC
This sequence comes from Ophiosphaerella korrae, assembly GCA_028456385.1. Lineage (NCBI taxonomy): Eukaryota > Fungi > Ascomycota > Dothideomycetes > Pleosporales > Phaeosphaeriaceae > Ophiosphaerella > Ophiosphaerella korrae. Next base: position 62,320 of record JALNQF010000208.1, read on the forward strand.
CTAAGAGCTAATTAGCTCTTTTATACCTCTTCTCCTTAATAGTTTACTTCTTTATAAAGCTCTTAGTACTTATATTTTCTTAGTAACTACTTACTCCCTTTTTACTATTCCTTTCTTTATAATACTTTCTTATAGTATTATAATATTTCTTTATTCTTATTATAAGTCTTTAAAGTCTTTATTAGTTTAATTTTTTTTAAAGTATAGTAAAGCTTATAAAGCGTATATTTATACTAATACTTATTTATCTTATAACTTATCTATTGTATTTTTAGTAAAGTATAAGTTAAGTATACTTATTTATATATCTATACTTATTTACAATAAAGAGAGCTATTAACTATACTTAAAAAAAACTATTATTATAGATTATAGAGGCTAAAAAGGAATGTAACTAGATTCTAAGTATATAGGTAAAGAATTATACTTCTTTAGTTTATCTTTATAAGATAAAGGCCTTAAATAATAAGAAGTTTATTAAGTAAACTACTTTTCTAGAATCTAAGCTAGACTTTAAGGCTATAGTAGAAGCTACTCTAGCTCTTACTATATTAGGCGCATCTAGCGTCTCTCTACCTATTATTAGTAGCGTAGATCTTCTTTATTTACTATAAGGTAGCTTAGAAGATTTTAACTTTAGAACTCCTCTAATTTCTAAAAGTAATTAAGATTGTCTTCTAGTTATATATCTTCTTATAGTTATCCTTTCTTGTCTATACTTATCTATTTTACTAGGTAGTAATTTCTTCTATTATAGAATTAGTACTATAAGATTTTCTTAACTTCTTAGTTTTTTTATTCTTTATATATATCTACTTTATATACTAGTAGTTTTACTTTTTATAGTACTTTTCCTAGTAGTACTATATAGAATATTAGGTATATCTTTATCTTATCTAGTAGTCTTAGTTTAAATATAACTAGTATAACTTTCTTTTTTACTCTATATAGTCCTATTTTTACGTAATCTAGTTTTATACTTAATTATTTACTCTTAATTTTTCTTTATACTAAATAGAATTAATTTCTCTTTTTAAATTAATGTCTCTCTTTATATTGTTTATTATAGTACTTTACTATTTACTTCTATAGGAATTCTATATCTTATTATAGCTAATTATATATCTCTTTTAATTTTTTAGTAAAGTTTTCTCCTCTTAAAGACTAAAATACTTTATATCTTAGTATCTACTATATATTAGAGTTAAATCTATAGTTTATAAAGAAAAGAAATACTTTTATTATTATATACTTTATACTATTATATACTAACTCTACTATAGGTAGTAACTATACCTAATTAATCTAATTATAGTTAAGGTAGCATCTTAAGTACTATTCTACTATCTAGTTTATTTGTTCTAATTATCTATCTATCTATAGGTAGTATACTATTAATATTTAATATTTAATTCTTAATAATACTAGTATTATTCTCTATAGTTTTAATATACATCTTATATCTCTATCTATACTAATTTTATCTAAAATACTATACTAGCTAACTATAGTTTCTAGGACTTAGTATATTGTAACCTCTATCCTACTTTTTTTTTATATTATCTAAAGTATTAGTACTTTATATACTTATCTACTATTATTAGAATTCTATTATACTTAACTCCTAATATTAGATCTTTTAACTAAAGCAACTTTGTAATAAAGTCTATTATAATAACTCTCTAAGGTTATTCTAGTACTTTAACTAGTTGTAATATTCTATATAGTATATATCTACTATACTTATTTTAATAATAGTCTATATAATCTTATAGTACTTTTATTACTAGTTATCTTCCTTTTAAAATATAGTAATCTCTTAAAAGTCTATTTAATATTTTATTAATACTCTAGTATCTATAGACTAGTAATTTATAAAACTACTATATAAATTCATTTTATATCTTGTTTAGTATATATATTCTTCTATAAGCTTTCGCGAGTCTTTCTTAGATTTTAAAGTTTTCTATTTTTTTAGAAGTTTTTTATATTTCTTCTTAAATCTATTTATTTAGCTTACTACTCTTTTTCTTAAATATTGTAGTTATTCTAGGTATATTTAAGACTAAATATCCTTCTTTATTCTTAACTAAAACTATACTAGTAGTATTTACTTCTTTTTATAAATCTAGTCTTCTACTAAGAGCGTCTATAAATTAGTTATATTTTTCCTTAGTATATATAATTTTAAAGTTAAATATTAATAACTATTCCTACTATCTTATATAGTATTATAATTAGTATTTATTTTTTATAAATCTTATAAGATTCTTATAGTTTATATAAACCTTTATTTAATACTTTACTCTTTATAAGTATACTCTCTATTACTTAAATACTTTATAGATTACTAGTATATCTTTATTATAGATTAGGTAGTTAAGCTTTACTAGCTTTATTTTCTTAAAGAAGTATTTAACTAAGTATTCTTACTTTATAGCTTAGTCTTCTTATATTAGTACTATTCTATAGACTAAGTTTAATATATCTATTTTTACTATCGCTAGTAATTCTAGGTTATATATTCTAATAACTAGGTTTTCTATAAACTTCTATTTAATCTAGTTAAGCACTTTATTATATTCCTAAGTCTATTTAAATAGTATATCTTTCTTTATAAGTTTTATTAATAGTTCTTTTAACTTAGACTATCTTACTATTAGCTTTCTATAAAAGTTTACTAACCTATAAAACTATTATACCTCTTATAAGTGTTTTAGTATTAGCTATTCCTAGATTACTTTAATCTTACTTTAGTTAATTCTTATTTTTCCTAGTTCTATAATAAATCTAAAAAAGTCTATTTCTTTTATATAGAACTTATATTTCTTTATTTTAAAGAATAATATATTCTCTACTAGTCTTTCTAGTACTTTATAAATATATTATATATATTCTTCTTTTATTTCTAAGAATATAAGGAGATCGTCTAAATATATAAACATAAATACGTCTAGGTATTCTCTTAGGACTATATAAGTTTTTTCTTAAAGTACTACGAGCGTATTTATTAATCTAAATAGTGTAACTACCTATTTAAATAGTTTATACTACGTGCTTTATATAGTTTTCTATTTATCTCCTTTTTTAATTCTAATCTAATAGTAAGCGTTCTAGATATCTAGCTTTATAAAAATTTAAGTTTTTTATAGCCTATCTTGTATCTTATCTATATATAGTAAGGGATATTAGTTTTTATTTATAATTACGTTTATTTTCTTAAGGTTTATATATAGTCTTTTATTATTTATACTTTTTTTATTTATAAATATAAGTTTATATACTACTAAAGATTATAAATTTTATATTTATTGTTTTTTTTATTACGTTATTAATAAATACTTATTTAATCTTACATATTTCTTTAGTTTTTTAATAGACTAGGCTCTATCTTATGTTTTTTCTTTCTTCTAAGTCTATTACTAAGTCCTATAGCTAATATTCTAGAAGGTAGTCTTCTAGTTTAGTAAGTTACTTCTCTTACTTCTTATATTCTTCTAGGAATTCTCCTTTATATTAACTAATATTAGCTTTTAATATATCTCTCTTAGTGTAGCTAATTTCTTTTATTCTTTAATTAATTCTTAGGTTAGTTATCTATAACTATAGTATACCTAGTATTATCTCTTATTTATTATTAATTGTTATTATATCTATAACTATATTTTTAATCTTTAGTCTGTTTAATTCTAATATAAAGGGTACAATCTTAAACTTAATAGGTTTCTAGAATAGTCTACCTTTAGTTATACCTAGTTATTAAGAGTATTTCTTTATTATATACTTTATTCCTTTATTTTCTATAAACTTCTTTAATATAAAGTTCCTTGTAGCTCTACTATTAATTTTAATTTATACTTTTCTTTATTAGTATATTCTGTTTTTTATAATGTATTAGCCTATTATACTATTATACTATACGTACTTAAGCTATTTTATAAATTATCTATTTATCTAGAGCTATTACTTTACTTTCTATTTATAATCTTTATACTTTAGATATTTATCTTCTATATATTTATACTCTAGTTTTCCTAGGATATATTCTTAAGATAATTTCTTTCTAGATCTAATTATTATATACTCTTCGTTAGGTATACTAATTAATTCCTAACCTTTAGTATCTTTTCTCTAGATAGCTTTTATATAGTTATATCCTTTTCTTATTACTAGCTAGGCGTAGTTTCTTAGTTTTGCTTTTCTATATAAATAATTGTTTATATTTAAGTATAATACCTAATATAGTTTAAAGGATACTAGATGTTTTAGATCTATTCTTTTATTATCCTCTTCTTAGTATTTATCTATACTAGGTCTTATTTTTACTAAGATATAGTATACTACTAGTATACTTAGTATATAAGCTTTATTAATCTATTATATCTTTTTTATAAAGAACTACTATTCTCTTTATATAAGTATTCTTCTTACTATAACTATATATTTCTCTATTTATTATTAGAATAGTATAAATCTTATATTCTTAGGATTACGTATTTTCTAGTCTTTATATACTTCCTCTATACTTATAACTAGTAAGTATTTCTAAATAAACTACTAATATTTATTTTATTCTACTATATCTATTATTATATAGATATTATAGCTTTTATTAATTTAGGTATACTTTATATAACTAACTTTAACTTACTCTTTATTACTTCTTAGTTTTTTAGAAGTAACTATAGTATTATCTTTATTACTCCTTATTTCTTTAGAAGTAACTAAAGGTACTAGAGCTTCTTCTCTTTCTAAATCTTCTATTAGTAAGTCCTTTAGATATCTTATCTCTATAAGCTAGTCTTAAATTCTTTCTTTTATTACTACTACTCTATTCTTCTATAAGAACTATCTTACTCTTTACTTATTAGAAAAGTAAGTATAGTAGGTATTATTATAATAATAGGTTTAATATAGTATTATATACTATAATGCTCTATTTACTACTACTTTCTCTTATAGCTTAGCTATTACTTTTAGTACTTCTTTCTTATCTATAGTTATTTTTAACTAGGCTTCTTTTTCTTTTTTAAAGTTTTTACTTCTATAATCTTTTATAAAGTATCTTAGTTTCTTATATTTATAATATACTACTTATTCTTTTTTCTTTAATTAGTAGTCTTTTACGTAATAACTTAACTTATTATATTTATAGTACTTAAAGTTTTTTATTTTCTTTCTACTATCTTTATTAGTATCTAGTATTATAAGGTCTCTACTAATATAGTTTCTTTAATATCTACTATATATATTTCTTTTCTATTCTTAGAAGTTGTTATTAACTTGTATTACTTATCTTTTTAGGGCTTTTAGCGATCTTAGTTTCTCTATCTAGATTAGCTTATACTAGATCTTTTAGTTTAGTCCTTATTTAAACTTTAATATTAGAGATAGCTTATTCTATTCTATATTTTGTAATAGTTATTTAAACTATAATATATATTATAGATTACTCTTATATTATTTAAGCTTCTTAAGCTTATTTTCTACTTTCTAGGTAATATCTATATCTTTAAATAATACTCTTATTTATTTTATAACGTACTTATAACTTCTAAAAATAGCTTGTATTTTATCCTTTTATATTCTTAGAGCGTATATTATATCGTCTATCTAGTAACGTTTAAACTATTATATTAAGTCTTCTTTAAAGTGTAGTACTTGTATATCTATTTAGAGTTATACTAAAGCTTAAAAAGGTCTTAATTTCTTTCTAGTTCTATTAAACTTTTTAAGTATAGGTATTTTAGGTAGTTTCTTTATTATACTTATTTCTAGTCTATAGGTAATTTATTCTAGTTAGTTCTATTCTTGTATAATAGCTTTAATTTAATCTTTATTCTATTTAACGTACTCTTATAGTTCTTTATTCTATCTTTTTAGAGCTTTAATTATTTATTATATATTCTATTTCTTAGTAATTAGGTTCTTTAAGTATATTTTAACTACTACCTAGTTAGTTCTATCTAACTTATAGTTACTTAGAAGTACTTTACTTTTCTTTTTAGTTATACTTTCTACTATCGTGTTAGCTTAGACTATACGCTACTTATATTTCGCTTCTTCTAATAACTAGATTAGTAAGGTATAATAGGTTACCTAGTTATTAACTACTAGGTACCTAGTGTAAGGTGTTAGTAGATTAGAAGTTAATAGCTAAAGTCTATATTATAATTAAGTAATAAGCTTATAAAAAATAGAATAATTCTCATAATGTTAATATATTATTCTTCTTAGTTAGAGATTAGATTACTAATACTATCTTACTAATATATATTACTACTAACTATATACCTATACTAATCTATTATATATCTCTATAGATTACTATAATTTATTATATATAATTATAGATTACTCTAATCTATTATACGTACTTATAGATTACTTTATATAACGTATTGTTGCAAGATATAAGCTTAGGAATAAGTAGGAGATAATTATTAATTAAAGAGCTATTTAAGCTAGGCTACTTATATATAGTAGAGTAGCTCGAATAGCTTATACAGCTTACTTACTACTGTAGGCTTACCTAAATCGTATAGAGCGAAGCTCTAACTTGCAACATACTTCCTAGGTAAGCTACGCAGTAGAGCTATTTAATAAGTTTTGTAGTAGTTATCTAAACTTAGTTAAAAACACCTTTACCTACAATTCTGTTTATTTTAGGCTTGTACGCAGGTGCTAAGCGCTCGTGCGCTGCGCGTAGTATATTTAGAGTTTTCTTAGCCTTGTAAACTCTTTAGTAACTATTATTATAGCTATTATAAGTTGCTATTTTTAAAGCTTTTAAAGCTTGCTTTTTATATTAGTAATTATTATACTAACTTGTTCTTATAGAGTAAAGCTAAGAAAGCTACTTGCGCTCGTATATCTTGCTCTCGTACTACCTCTAAAGCTACTACTGCTACTACTACTACTACTACTACTACTACTACTAAGAAAAAGAAGAAGCGTACTAAAAAGACTCTAGTGCTATAGACGCTCTCGCCTCTACTTTCTTATACCTCCTCTCCTAAGAGGGTTATAGGTACTCTCTATAAAGAGCCCTACCTCTACTACGCTTATAGCGCGTTAGTAGGCTACTCTAATAGGAGCTACTATAACTCCTTTAGAGAGGAGGTTTAGCGTTATATACGCTATACTACTAGTAGCTACGGCTGCGTTCCTATATAAGTTAATTTAAAAATTTTACTCTAGCTCTTTAATTTACTACTTTAAGAGCTACTCTAGCTCTTTATCTAATGTTAGTTAACTAACTTGTATTATAGCTCTAAGATCGCTTACCGCGCTACTATTACTCTTATTACTACCTAAGCCTATAAAGCTCTAGAGAGGAAGCTTAAGGCTCTCTAAAAGACTTTCTATGTACTACTTAGTAAGGTTATAGAGGAGACTCTAGGTCCTTAGACTCCTTTACTGCCCCTACTTCTACCTCTACTTTAGCCTGCGCCTATACCTACGCTTACTACTACTACTACTCCTACCTCTACTTATAATCTCGCTACTACTACGCTCGCTAACGCTACCTTTACAATAAGGGCTATTACTACTCTACTAGCTAGGGACGCTTAAGCTAAAGAGGCTTTTGCGCGTCGTCTACGTATAAGGGCGCTTCTTAATAAGTTTGTTAATCTTATATTTTAAATAGATACTCTATTTTAAGCTTAGCTCTAAGCTTTAGCTCTACGCTTTAGCACTTTAATTTAAAGACTTCTTTATAGCTCTATACTCTACTTTTATAATTCTTGTAACTTAAGCTTAGCTTGTATATCCTTAAGGTTAAGGTAAGCTTTAAATCTCTTAAACTACTACTCTAGGAAGTGCTTAGTTAAGCTATCTACTAGTATCTTGCTTGTTAGTATATAAGAGACTTAAAATAAGCCTTTAGCGTACTCTTATCTTAGCTACATATTCTATATATCTACGTAACGTAAGTATATTATTACTCTCTTATTTTTACCTACAATAAGTCTAATTGTTTACTAATTATTATAGAAGATTATCTAAGTAGCTCCTAGGTCTAATATAAGCTCTTAAAAGAGCCTTTTTAGTACTATTACCTCTTTACTTACGTACTTAAGCGCAAGTAGCTCTACTTTAGTAGTAGAGGTAGTTACTATAGCTTGTTACGCTACCTTCTATATTACTACTCTACTAAAGAGTATTACAATATAGCTATAAGATAAGTAGCGCGTTACTAGATTATTAGTAAA